>CAJVPP010003759.1:0-10827 GCA_910592005.1 Funneliformis mosseae | reverse complement strand
CTTTAACTGGTTAATAAAAGGTTAAATTTAGTTCAAGCTGGAACCATAAATTTGTAATTCTTAACCGATTCTAAGGATTACAGATACCTCTATATGTTTACAAACGCAATGTTTGTATCTAAAGCTAATTATAATAATCGCTTTAGCTTTCTTCATCCAATACCAGTTTACTGCCTAGCATAAAAGTAAAAACTAAAATTTGCCAAATTACGTGTTGCTTAAGATTGATCTTGCCTAAAGGTTTAGGCAAAACTCTTAGTTTAGAAGGTACTATCAAACCTCACTTTTCTCACCAATTTTAAATAAAAGTTCTGGGTAATACCTTTGGGTGTTAAAGCATTTTCTGGCTCCAAGATGATCAATTAAACTTTTTTCTCAAATTATATTATTACAATTGATTTATCAAAGAAAATTGAGTTGAAACCTTTTTATGCACTAAAATTTTACTATTAAGATGTTGCAATGTGTTAAAGTCTATTTGTATGAAATGGCAAAGTATAACTAATGATACATTATTAAAATGATAAGAATTTGATGAAAAGGTTAAATTTTGTATAGGTTAGATCAGCATTTAAACCAAAGTAGCAATTATAACTTCACAAATTGAAGAAATAAGTACATCAAAATAATTTGGCTAGCAGCATCTATTGTATAATTTTTATAAATTATTTTGATTTTCATTGGTATAAACAATTTGAAATACAAATAGTTGTGGAACTTCAATCTCTTGATTCATATAAAATATCAATTTCTTAATTTTTTTTAAAAAAATAGATAAATAAATTTACATTTCAAAAATTATAGTACATTTAAAATTCGATACAATGATCCTCTTTAGTTTATTATAAAAATTTTTAAAAATGCATAAAATCATTTTTATCAATATTTATAAGCTTAAATATAATAATTTTTATATTTTAATATTTAATATAGAATAAAAATTCTTTTGTTATACAATTGAAAGCACGCTTACAATTTCATAGAAGTGAACCTAAACTAAAAATATTAAAAATGGAACCATTTTCCGAAGGAATGTTTATTATTTTAATTTATAATGAATCAACCTTCCAATATTTCCCTACTCAAAGAAAATATACTTGTAAATTTGAAGTGTGGCAAAGGATATGAACAAATTTGGTATTTTGTTTGGAAATAAAATTTGGGGCAGCAAAAAACATAAGACAGGAACATGCGCATATGTGTTAATGCAAAATGCACAAAAAACATATGATGTTACCTTTTGTTGGAAAGAGCGCGTGTATATAAAGATAAAGAATTTGATATTCTATTGCGGTTTAGTTCAATGTGTTGTGAGATTAATATTGATGTAAAAGATTTTGTGGAAGGTAATGTAAAGCTTGTTTATATATTTTAATTTTATTGGGTTTTAATATTAATTTATTATATAAAAGAAAACCACGAATTGATAAATCGTGTAAATTATTACCTTGCATTTTTATATGAAGTAAAATTTATAGATTTTATAGAATTATATAGAAACTAAAAAATAAAAACATTATAACTTCGCTAAATTTTTTTTTAATTTTTTTACTATACATATACACTAGAAGAACTATTACTATTATGCTTTAATTTTTATTGATTTTCAATTATATTTGATTGGAATATTATGTATTTGATAATACTATTGTCAATTTTCATGATAAAAAATATCATGAATTACGGTTTTTTTTGATTTCCTCTATCTATTGTTGTTCCTCCGAAAAATAATCGCATAAAGCATTTATATGAATTATTTTAAATTTATTATTGATAATTTAATAAATTCTATCTGTTTAAAACACACCAGTGGTTCATTAAAATCGAATTTTAAGGGTTTAGACGATAATGGACTGAATAAAAAATTGAGAACGCGTTCAATTGCCTAGCATCAAAATGTATTTAATTTTATTTGAAAGTTCTAATCAGAAACAGCAAAAACTTTTGTTGGTTTAAAGATCGAAAAATTTATATTTACCACTATCGCTATGATTGATGGTTTTCTTTGTAACGGTCACAAAAGATTTCAATATGGAGAGTCTCACATATTTATCTCGAATGCTTAGTGATAAACAAATGTACAAGACTGTTGAACAACTTAAGAATAAAATATATGTATCATCAATGTTTCCGAGTACTCCAATGCGCGGCCTCGTTTATTCAAAAATAAATTCACGCTCTTGAAGGTCTAAGCTCTTTCTATTGTAGTATAGTATAATCAAATTGAATCAATCAATAAATATAAATTAAAAATTATGAATAAAAATATAATAGTAAATTATTTATTTCACTTTAGAACTAGTTTATTTGGTATCTGACTTCCTGGTTATCTCGAGTCTATTTGTTAGTCCATTGGGCGGTGTATTTTTTCGGTGTGGGTATATCCTTTTCCACAATAAGTTCGTTAGCTTTACATTCAACGTAACAATAATAATGAAAATGTTAATGACAATAACTTAGCTGCAATTATTTGTAACGGGGGAAATCCTGTTGACCAGTTGCCCATATGTAAACGGAAAGAAGCCACACTGATTAGACTGATTAACCAAATACGGTCAATAGTATAACTTAAAACTATGTAACATAAATTCATCTTTTTAATAAATACCATTGAGAATCAAGAGAATCAAAATTACTTCTTTTACTTTGCTTATTAATTTTTGTCGAAGTATTTGCTGTATTACGTCATTACAAGCCACAAAATGTTTATGCAAGAGTCTGTGTCACGATGTATTAAGAAAAGTATACCCTCAACAGCTCTCGTTTCTCAAAACCTCTTTCTCTAAAACTAAAATAATCTATTTATCATTACAGAAATATAATCGAAATGGTAGAATCATACAACATTTTACGTCTAATAATAATTACGTTTTTCAGGTTGAAGCTTACAAAAATGAAAACGACAATGACAATGACAATAAGAAATTCTTCAAAATTAATGATGAGAGAATTCCGTTCGAGGAATTTAAAGTTGGACAACTCGAGAGTCTTATCTCTCGTAGAGGAATGTTTGCTCTGATATACTAAATCTTTGGCAAGTTGACATCGATGAAAGTGCTCTTAATCCTAAATCTAATGAAGCAGATATTGAAACCTTGGAGGCGTACTTATGAAATGTCAACGCAAGCTTATAAAATATTTTCAATATGGATATGAACCTACGGAAGAAGATAACATCAGCATTGTTGCCATCAACGCAACCACCACCACTGGTAAGTGTCTCCCAATGGTTTACCTCTCGAACAAGAAAATCGCGTTATCTCACATATATTATCCCTTATTAGATTTAGGAAAAAAAAAGAGGATGCGGGGACTCAGATTAGGAGAATGAAGCCCGAGTTAAAAAGGGAAAACTGACACAATACGAACTACAAGGTTTTTTTCTTTAACGTTGGCTTTGCCTTTATTAGAAACAAAAAACATCCTAACTTATGTATATCTTTTAATTGCAGGCAAGATTGAAAGTCTTATTGATAGCTTAGATATGATTGATACAAGTAAAAAAAATTCGAGGTGCCACTATTGCCAGGCGATAATGAATTCACAACTATATATAATCGACAGTGTTGTTCATATCTCCACAAATTTATATTCGGGAATGAAAGCTTCAAGAAATATTTTATAACTGGAAACCCCGGAATCGGAAAGACATATTTTGGAAAATTATTGCTAGTTATGCTCCTTAAGCAAGGAAAGACGGTCCTGTGGATCATAAAGATTTAACATTATACATAAATCCTATTGAAAAAATGTATTTTAAATTGAATGTTGACGAATACAAACTACTCGCACAAGTTTCAAATACGTGGTGTATAATCGACAGGAGAGAACCCCAAATCAGTCACGATTATAATGGCGGAAAGTTTATTATGGTATCTTCTCCCCAAAAAGAAACAATTAAAAGTTTTGTTAAAGCACAGAAGTGTATAAAAATGTATATGCCGACTTGGGAAAAAGATGAGATATTAGAATGTTTCGACTTTCTTGATGCAGATAAAAACATTGTGATGGAAGGAAAAAGTTGTGCGGCGGAATAGCACAGTGGATCTTTGATAGCACTTTGTCACTAGAAAGAATCAAATCGATTCTTGAGAATGCAATTAATTCAGATAACATAGATATATTTTACCATCAAGGTCAATCCCTTTTAAGTCACGAATACACTCACATACATATCCATATACAAACCAACACGAACAGATAGATAAATTTTTACCATACACTACGTCAACCTGCTTTTTTGCATCAAAACATGTGGCAGATAAATGCTTAGTAAAGTTACAACTAGACCATAAAAAGGAACTATTCGATTTTATCATTATCAATAAAGCACAGGACATAACACAATTGGGAGGTTTACGTGGAACGTTGTTTGAAATGATCGCGCATACGAGAATTCGCCAAGGAGGAAAATTTCAAGTACGTGAACTAACAAAAGAAGGTAATGGATCGGAATACACTCGTAATTTTAAGTTTCTAGAAGAAAAATTTTTTGATGATGTTAATGAGATACAGGTAGAAAATTATTTTCGACAAACATCAAAGGTTTTCGAAACCATAGATAGTTATTCTCATTCAAATAAGTTATTTCAAGTCACTATTTAAAAAGCATAGTATGGAGCAAGAAGGGTTAAGAGCGATTTATCCAATCTTAGAAGAAGGAGAAGTCCGTATTTACTTTGTATTGCCAAAGAATATATTTGCAAATTTCAAAAAAAAACAGAATTATGAAAATAAGGGGGAGGGAAATGTATTCGTCCAGTATGCATTGTGCGTAAATCTCGAGTATTGATGATTTCAGCTACAAATTTAAACTATCTTCTTCATCATTAGAGTAACTATATATAGTGATAATAAACATACCGTTATAAATTGCTTGAACGAAAATTTCATATTTGTAGATTTTTGTTATAACATAGTCCTAAATTTCTTCCCAATACTCCTACACCTAATGCTAATTTTTTCGCTATCTATTTTCTGTAATGTTCGAAATAAATTATCCAAATTCCATTTCTATATCTATGTTACAATTATGATTAGTAGATGTAATTTTCGGATCTATCGCAAAAATTTCTAAGTAAATACTACCGATCCACTCTTTATACTGTATTTCATTTTATAAGATTCCATTCCGTCTCACATTCAAGAAATTTATTGTGAAGAAATATGACGTGTCACGAAAATCTGATCTGATCATGCACCATAATTTACAATAGAAAATTCATATAAAAACTTAATGCACGAAAACTCAGGAAAGTTCGAGAATAAATTGCAATTACTTGTTCTCGTGATACATGATGTCGTTATTATTGGGGAAAATTAACCATATGTACGTTGTCACGATCAAAAATCACGTGAGGTTTCGGGTCAAATTTCGAAACTAAGCTTCGCTGAACACAACTTTTATTGCAATTTTTTCTTGACAGCAGATTTGATCTTCATGTTATCTCAAATAATTGCGCAGCTTTAATTAATTAGAATTTGAATGATTGGCATTAATTAATTTAATGAGCGCCTATGTTGATGCAATACTGATTAATTTGATATTATTAAATAAATTTAGCATCAACATTACTTCATTTTTACTCAATAAAAACTTCTGCTTATATTTAAAATTGTTTATAAATACATATCATAAATTTGGATCGTTTAGAAGAACGAAAGAATAGTAGCAGAGTAAACATGTTGGTAAATTGATGAAAGGAATTGCATCATTAATAGATTCAGTCAATAGTAAAAAACAAAAAACGTTATTTTGATGATTGGTAGATCTTCCAGTTTAAAACCAAATTACAGCTGTGAACTATTATACAGAAAACATAAAGCTTCTACATCAAGAACAACAGGAATAAATAAAAAATGTTGTCTACATTATCCATGAATTTTTATTCAGCTTCAAAAATGTTATTAAATAACATATTGAGGATGATTCTTTTATAATAAAGATACTGTTGGTCATTATCTCCCTCAATTTTGAACAATTCTACGAATACTTCTAGAATTCGTGCAAGTATCCTGAAAAGCAACGTAACTTCAATACTAGCGTCAGCAACAATTAATGCCACTTTCAACAAACACCATATCAAATAATGTTAATTGAAAATTTTTTAATCACTTACTAAATGACATAACAATTCTGATACATTTTCATCAAAAAATTACGATTATTGAATCTTTAAACTTCTTACATATCCCATCAAATCGACATCATCATCATCTTTTTCTTCTTCATCTTCACATACAAATAAATCTACTGCTCAGATTGAAACTTTAAAAACACCAAATTCTCACAATGTATTATTACAAAGATGATGAATTTATACGTGGCTTCTTTTAAAATTAACACACTGTAGAACGATTAAATCGTAGTTTATATTGTCGATCAATTGAAAATGTCCGACAAATTGACATAATATATAATAGTGTCATATTGGTTACAAACTTTTGAAAAAATGAGTTAGTGATATGATGTAATATAAAAAGTAGTTACCTTTTCCTTTACAAACGATTTATTTAAAAGCAATTTCTTCTACAAACGATTCAAAATGGATTATTTATTCTTCGCAAAAGAATACAAAAAAATATTTCCACAAGCCTCTCCTGACGATGTTACTAAGGCTTACGAAGCTAGTCAAAAATGTGTCAAATTAGGTAAGCTTTGCTGCGTAATCCTTGTTGTTAATATCAAGTTAACATTATGGCTTAGCATAGAAATAATCTTCTTCTTGTAGAAAATAAAGAAAATAAGGGGACATCTGACGATCTATATATATTTGTTGATAACTCAAATTTCTTTATCCAGGCATATAATTCCATTTGACGACTTGAGAACTCTAAACTTTTTCTTGATTATGGAAGGCTGTTTGAGGTCATTAAAGGTGGGCGTTCACTAGGTCAACCTCCAATTCTCATTGGTTCCAGACCACCACCGCTTGATACGTTGTGGAATCGCATTTATAAAGATGGGTATATGGTAGTCATTCTTGATCGGAATATTACAAATCGTGAGAAAGGTGTTGATAACGTTGTTGGGCTCTATATTGATGAGGTGATCTTCACCAAGACTCCTGCTACAATTGCGCTTGTCTCGGGTGATAGTCATTTTTATTGGATATTAAGGTAGCCCTGGAACGAAACTGGAATTTAGAAATATGGTCCTGGAGAAGAGGTATTAAATTAATGTTGGTTCTATGCATAGTTTTATTTCAAATTAAATACGTACCCTTTATATTATTACTAGGCGTATCATTTAATGACAATAATCATTTTCCAGGAGTGTCTCACAATGTATTGCCACCAAATCTTAATACTACTTTTATACCTATTGATAATCTTTACAAGATTTTTACATGGTGTTATGAAAAAGATAAGACTGGAGAAATGAGAGTCCTTAGGATTACTGACGAAGATGCAATCCGTAACTGGAGCAACGATGACGTAATGGAGTGCTTTGTTAATTTAAATTTATTTGGTTGGTGGCATCGTGAATACCCGGGGTCCTTGCTTTTATATTTTCGAAATGAGTATGATAAGCGAAGTGCACAGGCATGGTTGAATAAGAATCACTCTGAAATTTGGATTGGGGAAGTAGTAACCAGAAGACGAAATAGAAGATAGAATGAATTTAAGATAGCATTATTAGTGTAAAAAAGAATGCATTATATAGCTGTATTATGTTCTAATGGTATTCTTAACTTGTTGTGCTTATAATTTAGTATATATGATTGTAAAAAATCAATAATATAATATCTTAATAAATTAAATAAATGTGATATGATCCACTGCAGTACGAGATCGAAAAGTATAATATAATAGTTTGTTTTAATAATTAAATCTTTTAAAGTTCCAAAAAAAATAAAATGAAAATAAATACGCAATTCCGATTATGAAAATCGTAAATTTAAAGGAGATTGATTATATCCATGTAATTTTTTAAAAAAAAAGGCAATAAAAGAGAACTAGAATACCGAGAAGGTTTAAGGCATGTGGTCTTTATGGTATCTGTAATTTTTCCGAAGTAATATATAGCCTACCTGATTTTAGCAAAGGAAAAAAGATGTAGACATTTCACTAATACAATGTTCATTTCATCGACAGCTATTGCTGATTGGATCACCATAAACAAGATTTTGATGTTACCTTCAATCATTCGGCGTTCCATAAAACTAAACTTTTAGTTATTAGTTTTTTTTTGGTATACGACATCGAAGAAGATCATCACTTTTTTGCTTCAAAGGTATATTCCTCACATATTGATGTTAACAATTATTAAGGGACAGCCCATTGCTTTAAAATTTGAACATTCCTGACCAAAAGGGACGGCGAATAAGTAATGCCATCAAAGGAAGGGAGTATGATGGGAAAGGTAAAAAAGGAAATGGAAATCGAAACAGAAGGGAAAGAAGGAAACGAGAACGGAGAATGACATTAGATGATTTAAATATCATCTTGCATATTTCATTATAAAAATGTTAAATTTTAATTTCGTTGCAGATCTTTAGTTACGGGAAAAACCTTTGATTTCGACGGCACCGTCGAAACTTTAATGGTCGAAACTATAATAATTTTATAAAATCGTCGAATGTCGAAACTTTATATAAAGAAAACTCGTCGAAAGTCGAAATCGAAAAATAGAATTTCGACTTTAGTTGACGAAGACGAAGGTTAAGAAATGATAGCTTGATTCTTGGGCATCAGCTGAAGACAGAATTTTGGAAGAAGTTGATAATTAGAAGACGAAGTATTGCACAAATCATGAAGAGAAACGTACAAGATAGTTGTCATTAATAATTAATGACGTCTTCTAATTTTTTATTATTTTCATTAGTACGAGAAGACGCCTTAATCATTACAATAAATTTATTCGCGGAGAGATATTCTGCTTGACATGTTGAATCGGTCCATTAAAAAGAAAATAAGTAGATTGTCCCGATGTTATATACTTGAATTATGACTTCTTTTCTATCAAGAAATGTATTCTCATTTTTATTATTAGTAATGTTGTTGCTATTTATTGCTTTAGACGAGGATCATGAAATAGTATACTGTACTGTTACTATAATTAAAACTCCTTTTATGGAAATTAGAAGCAAAGTAAGTAAGAATAGAGTATATTTTTGAATTTCAGTTCCTAAATATATTTACAGTTCATAAAGACTTTAGCCTTGTCAGTTTCATTGCAGGATCACATCAGAAGTTTTGCCAAAGTAATAATTACTAACGGAAAAATTGGTATTGCTGTCAATGGTTGGACTACAGTATTTTAACAAGTTCCTTAAATGGATATTCTTTTGTGCTAGATTGTGAGAATATTCAAAGAAAGTAATGATATAGCTAGAAACGAATTTGATCGAGTCATACTAGCAACTTGAGTAAAGGATTCTAAATATATACTCCACATACATTTTTTTCTACTAGTATTTGATGAAGGTTATGACGCATAATATAAACTATAGATAGAATCGTCGTCACAGAAAAGTTGAACGTAAGATCTTCCTTCCGCGATATATTAATGGCAGTTGAGGTTGGTAATTTTTTTTTATGAATATAAACTGAATTAATAATATGTGTTTAATTGGTTTTTTTAATATAGAATTTAAGTAACAAACCACATATATATACATGGTCCAAAATAAATCGTTGTGCTTAATGCCTTTGATGTTCTTGCAGACGATTTGTATTTACAAGAATTTTTCTATTTTATCCCGTACTTTGACCGGAAACCATAGATTAAGACATGAAGATTCATTTCATATATGTTTTAGAGATTAAAAGTAAATGAATCGAAAATTTATAAAAATATTCGTTGATTTTACGAGGTTAGTAAAATTTTTTTAAAAAAAAAACCATTGTTATACAAATGGGTTGAATTAAAACATTTAATTTATTTATTGAACATATATAATACGAAACTTTTTTTTAATGGAATTACACTACATTGTTAAAAAAATACATTATCTGACTCCTTATTTAAGTAAGACCAAATGCATTAACAAGTTCTTTCAGGTCTTCGAGTCTATTTATAAACTCATATAATAGAAGAACTATTCTACATAATTTGCCTTGTTCCTAAATTTTTAGGTGTTAATCTGTGAAAATGCCAAAAATCTTTTGACATTTTTCTGTTAAATATTAACTGAAAAATTTTACAGGTAAATTTAAACGACATTAAATTACTTTTTCAAATTCAATAATTTCTTTTAGACCAGTCCGACTGATTGACCGAATTTAATTGGTAAAGTTCTCAGTGTATTTAAATTAACAAATTTAACAATCATTTAATTAATAAATATGTTTTTTAATTTATTATACTGTATGTATGTATATTGAAAAAATTTTTAATGTCGTCTATAGATTTCCCCTGCATAACCCTTCAAGAAATTTCACGTGATATTCTTCTGTCTCCGGCATCACGTTTCATTCAGTAGCGAAAAATTATTCTTCACGTCCTATCCGTCACATGTGTGCCACAATTAATTCCGACCGAATGACGTAATGCCGACCATTTCGTGACATTTTTTGATGGGGGATTCTCCGCGCCACTAAATATATTTATTACGAAAACCACCACAATAATTACGACAATGTAGAGGAAACACCACCTATTAAAATTTGCCCTATCGTTTTCCACTCCACATGTTCATCTCGTAATTCGCGCATTGGTCATTGGTCAATGATCAACGTCGGGGTATGGACGACCCACAGTGGTGGTTCGGTTTCAATTTCCATAAAATGACGAATTCTTTAATTCCAGTCAGAATTAAAAAAATTTTGGCCAAAATCGAAATCGGATAAATCGAATTTTAAGTGATAATAAGCTTCCAGAAA
>CAJVPP010003758.1:0-10828 GCA_910592005.1 Funneliformis mosseae | reverse complement strand
CCCTAAAGAAAATGAGCAAAAGAACTGGTAATGACGTTCCAAAAACAAAAAAGAAAACAAAAACCTACCACAACTTATCTTTATGGCCCAAGCCAAAATTCAGGTCCAGGTAGCGTTCTCTAAAGAAAAGAAGTAAAAGGAACATTAATAGCGTTCTAAAGACAAAGAAAAATAAAAATTTCACAAGAAAAGCAGCAAAAGGAACGTTAATGGCGTTCCAAAGATAAAGAAATAAAAACAATCCCCCATACTACCTACCTTCATAATCCAAGCTGAAATCCAGGTCCAGGAAGGCGTCTCCTAAAGAAAAAAAGCAAAAGAAACGTTAATGGCATTCCAAAGACAAAGAAAAACAAAAAAACCACAAGAAAAGTAGCAAAAGGAACGTTAATGGCATTCCAAAGATAAAGAAACAAAAACAATCTTCCACACCACCTTACCTTATAGCCCAAGCCAAAATCCAGGTCCAGGAAGGTGCCCCCTAAAGAAAAGAAGCAAAAGAAACGTTAATAGCGTTCCAAAGACAAAGAAAAACAAAAAAACCATAAGAAAAGTAGCAAAAGGAACGTTAATGATATTCCAAAGATAAAGAAACAAAAACAATCCTCCACACTACCTTACCTTCATAGCCCAAGCCAAAATCCAGGTCCAAGAAGGCGCCCTCTAAAGAAAAGAAGCAAAAGGAACGTTAATGGTATTTCAAAGACAAAGAAGAAACAAAAATAATACCTCCACATCACTTACCTTCATAGTTCAAGCTAAATCCAGGTCCTCTAAAGAAAAGAAGTAAAAGGAGCATTAATGACGTTCCCAATGACAAAGAAAAAACAAAAGCACCAACTTACCTTCATAGCCCAGCCGAAATTCAGGTCCAGGAAGGCGTTTCCTAAAGAAAAGAAGCAAAAGGAACGTTAATGGCGTTCCAAAGACAAAGAAAGACAAAGAAAAACAAAAAAAAACCCACACCTAACTTACTTTCATGATCCAAGCCGAAATTCAGGTCCAAGAAGGCGTCCCCTAAAGAAAAGAAAGAAAGGAATGTTAGTAACATTCCAAAAAAAAAAACCGAATTTACCCCCTATTCCAACATACCTTTTAATCCTAAATTCCGAAGTCCAAGTCCAAGTCCATGTCCATGTCCGATCCTAAAGAAAAAAAGGGGGTTTTTTTTTTTTAAAAAAAAAATAAAATAAAAAAAAATGACCGGATTATCTGATCAATCCGGTCATCCGCATAACGTCCGATCAATCCGATGTTATCCGAGGATCACATCCGGATTATCCGCGATCCGTTCATTCATAATCCGAATGATCCGTTTTTTGATCAGATCGGATGACGGATTGAACGGATTTCACCGGAGCATACCTCTAGTATATGGGAATATTATGAAAATAAAGTATATTGGTAAGTGTGAATCGAAAATATTGCATTGCTTATTTACCTCAGTTGCTAATCTCCCGAATTTATGCTATAGGTTCGAAATTAATTAATATTGGGAAAGTTCTCTTGGGGGAAATAATCTTTAGTATAGTCTGTGCGAGCGGGATGATATAGATAGACGAAAATTCTGTAGATATAAGTGGAGTAATTTATTTCAGAATTCTATTGTAAAGAAAGATTATGGGGGTGAGAATCTTGTAGTTAGTAATAGATGTAGAAATAAATTATTTGTAAAAATTATTTCGAGAGCAAAATAATGTGATGCTGGGACTCGCATTAAATGGCCTAGGATCCGCGTACTCCCTCCCTCTTTGATAGTATCATATTATTTCACATCACATAATATATTATCACTTATCTCATAATAAAGTTTTCGGGTTTATAAATTTTTAATTATGTGTGGAAGTGTGTTCATTTTAAAAGTGTATGTTATTAATTAACTACTGTATGATGGAGATAAGAGGCTGGTTACTATCAAGAGATAACTTGAAAATCAACTGACTCATAACTTCACCGCCAAATGAGTGGACAGCGTGAAGTTATGGCGTCTCCAAAGTAAATATATACCAAGGGAAGCACTCGCCGCCGATTGAGTGGACTGCACGAGTAACTTCAGCAAAGTCAGCAGGTCAACTACTGCCGCCGATTGAGTGGACTGCACAACAGTTGTTAGTACCAAGCAACTCATAACTTCACCGCCAAATGAGTGGACAGCGTGAAGTTATGGCGTCTCCAAAGTAAATATATACCAAGGGAAGCACTCGCCGCCGATTGAGTGGACTGCACGAATAACTTCAGCATAGTTGCGCCCTCAAACAATAATACCAGTAGAAAATCTCCATAAAAAATCCCAAATATATATCCGGAGTCGACGAGTGACGATCTGTCACGTGTAGTTATTATTGAATAAAAAACGCGTCACTATATAAACTACGCGTATAAACTTGTCCTGTTTACTTGATTACTAATTCGTTATGACTGCTGTACTAAGATCTACGAATTTCTTAACCTTTAAGATTCCTGATAATAAAAAAGCCCATAGTTATTTTAAAAACGTAGAGGCCAGGTACTGGCAATTGAAGCATTACCTAGGCTTTCGTTTGAAAACCGACGAAATAATCTTACCGTGGAATACTGTATATGACGATTGGAGACAAACACTCGCTTATATTTTCAAGGACTATTATAAAATAGTTCCAAGCTCTGTATCTGCTTTTTGTAAAGATTTATATTATATTTGTGACACGTTTGAAGCACCGTCGTACGGGAAAATTGTGAAAAGTTCTATAATGAATTTTATCAACTGCATCTCGATCAGCAAATTGCCGAAAGAATCCGTCAACTTGATTGTACAGTGTTTTCGGAACGTACAATTTCGGAAGTTTTACGAATGTCAAATAAAAAGCGATTAGTTGAAGCAGAATCTTCCAGTGGAAAACGAGCTCGGCATTTCACACCCGAATCAGAATTGGTTTGTACTTAAATCCATATTGTTTGCTGTGTGGTGTAGTATGTTATCGACATATTCTTACTTGTCTTTACAAGCCCCAAGATCACGAAGAATATGAAGATGAAACAAGCTGAATCTTTCGAATGAGGTATAAAAATTCTTAGTTAAAATTATTGTTTAACAATGTTAATTAACTTACAACTTCCGGACAGTCCGATTTATGTAACAACCAAGAAGAAAACATTGATGAGTATGAGACACGTTCACAGGAGATGAACACAATTTTATCCAATTTTCGAACATACCAACATGAAACCAGGAATATACTTTCGGAAAATGGGATAATGGACTTGAGTCCGACATCAGAATTTGTTCTTCTATATACAAAAGAAACGGATTATTATAAACTGATAGAAGAAATTTTGAACCGATCGACAAGATGTTTCCAGAAGAAGCGCATAAATTTCTAACCAATTTCTTTTCAGAGGTGATTGTTATCCAAACTCTTTATATAGGAATATTAGATTTTTTTGCCTTACCATCATCTTATTTACAGAAATTGAACGAGGATCAGTGGGAAGAGAAACTTGAAGGTTTGATGGAAGTTAAAGGGAATCCAGAAAGTTTTTGTCAGCAATCCGGGGAGAATTCAGGACAGGATAAATTTATTATAATTTTAAAAAGATTCTTGTTAGAAACATTACCAATATTGTAAGTATTTGGAAAGTGCTTCTTTTTTTTTAGAGATATTAACATTCACTATTTCTAGTCTTGATGCCTATAAACTGATGTCAGAGAATCCGCTAAGGATCGTGAAATGGCAGAAGATGAATATATGAATACCTTCGTTCATCCCATCTTAAAGAAAGCACTATTCGATTTTCTGGGATCCGATATGTTCCATAAGAATAGATTTCAACTTTTTTATCACATTATTATGTAGCTGTATTATGTTTAACTTTATCGTGCTCTGTAGAGGTAACAAGGCTATTAAAGCTTCTGCTTATCGAAAAACTGTAATGAATCAAGATGGTAATGCAGATCGTGCAGATGGCATTGCATATACAACGAATCAGCAAAATTCTTATGAGATCTCCGTTACTGAAGGCAGTAGACCATATGTTATTGAAATGAATAAGGAAACAAATGATTTCATCCAAAATGCAAGAGCAGAGAAGGATATGATCAACTTTGCAGTGACACGAGAAGTATTGCATAAACGGGCACTGCCATCATACTTTCGTACGTTCATGGTTCAGGTTTTTGAGTTTAATCTACGTTTTTATTTCATGGACTATCTCGGTATGTGCACATATCAGAACTTAATATGATAAAAATCATAAACTAACTTTTTTCTCATTTTATAAAAGCACAGTATTGTATTTTTGAGATTGAAACATGTGAAATACCTACGGATGGAGAGAAACCCTTCAGTTTACTTCTTTTTACAGGGCAATTGTTGACATGGGCGGTAAGTCTGTTGTTTTTATTGGTTTTATGAGGAATTTCTTCTTACTGATTTACATTTCATTTTGTAGTTATTGGTTGGGAAAGCCGACAAAAAATTTCAGGAATCCAGAAATAAAAGGAGTTCTCGTCTAAGCAACTGTAATAACATTCGAAAACTGGTAAAACTTTTACATAATAATGCTCGGAAAGGCAAAAAAAAAGGATATGACGATGACCAAGCTTATCTGAGTGATATTAAATTTTATCATTTCATAGGAAAATTCATTGTACTTAAACATTGATGTAAAATTAATCCTTATATATTAAAACTAGCTAATATAATGAATTAAAATTGATGATCTGTAAATTCAGATTTCCAAACGGGAAAAATGAGATTCGTGATTGTTTATGCATGCGAGATATCATAAAAATAACATTGGTTTAGTTTTACTATATGTGGATCTTAGTTTATTGTATGATGAGTTTGTGTAATGTTACTCTGCAGATATTTTTTCTTCGAGACTATGACAAATAAGCCGGATGATGGAAGACAGGTGTGATCCGCAGGCATATGCTATTTCACTTCGTAAAACAAATCTATGTATCACCAAATCTTTTTTATATCAATAAAAGTCGCATTTAGAGATTCAGATCTAATTTAACCGAATCATAATGTCAGGCACAGCACCTTCGGCTAAATCCCTGATATGTTTGTAATCAAATAAAAATGAATCTAATAATTTATTTATAATATACGTGTTACAAACTGCTATAAGTCTTTAAAACCGCTATAAATCAATAAAATAAAATGATTAAAACTAACTACTATTCTGGTTTAAATCCTGTAGTAATGCAGGCATTAAACAATTTGCAATATAGGTATAGTGGTGAAACACCAGAAATGAGGTGTTTTCATGTTTGTTATCCATTTAAGAAACTTCTTGAATATAATTCAAAATACTTCTCCAAGAATGGATTTATTCAAATGATTGAAAGATCATATAAAGATGGGGAATTTAAAGCTGGAAGACGCTCATTTCATATTTATTGCACTGTATGTGACTCCTTAGTAATTATCCATGAAAATACTATCAAATGTGACAATGATCATCTGAAGAAATGTATTACTAAAACCGCTAAGATGCATCTTACATATTCTAATTCTATACAGAAAATGTGAAAAAAGAAGTGTCATCAGAACTAAGTGATGATGAGATTGATAAAATTTATAGTAATATTTATTTTAGATACAGAAAAAACTCTGAATTTTATTGTTCTCATGCTTCAAAAGAAATTAAGAAAGTATGGCATATTGATTAATTAATAGTGCAAAAGTTATCTAATAGGCTTGAAGAACTTATAAGTCAAAACCTGAATTTAGGCAAAACGAGTTTAGAATATAGTGAGAAATAATAATATTCCTGACGAGAAGAAGTATTCAGATATAACTTCTCGTGATATAAGAATTTCTGATGATCAATATGTAAACTATTTTTGTTAAAGAATTCTAGCTAGAGATGTATTTGCATATTATCAGAATGATCCTAAATTACGTGATTTATATTATTATTATATTCCACATGATTGAGCAGAAAAGAAGAAAGACCAGTTATATGTTCGACTAACTACTGTAGCATATATAGTTACTTTTATAAAATTGTATCAGCAAAATTATAGATTCATTGATTATAGTGATTAGACTATTATGTTAAAATATCTAGCAAATCCTAGACATTACTATACTACTAAAAACTATTATAACAATATTGTTACAAACTTTGTTAAAATTTCAAAATATGCATAATATAAATGTAAAAAGGAAGGCAAACTATATCCATGTAACTCACTAGAAATTGACATGTTCAAATCTTTCTATATTACTACTTTCGATAGAGGATTAACTATTATAAATTTCTCAGATTTTAACAATAATTATGAGTATATGTAACAGATTTTCTGGATCATAGATTCTCTATCAAAATAGATATTATATATTTATTATAATAATTTATTTTTTACTTCACTTTGCCACAATGCATATAGATATGTGTGACATAAATTAGCATATTTTTAATTCTCGTTAAAGTATATATAATGTAATATTGAGATCTTTAATATACATTCTACATACCCTTATTCTCGAACACAAAATTTTGGCGTAAAGTGCCTTACACAGTTTCTCCTATCTCTTTTCCCTAATATGAATGTGAGTTAAAGAGGATATGAATGAAGAAGTCACCAAAGATTTAAAAGGACAAGTGTATATAATTCAAGTTATTTATCGCTTATTATATTTTCAGCAAAATTCTAATACTATATTTTTTATTATTATGTCTTTTTTTGCATTATATGAAAATATTTATAATTTTTTACTTGATTCACCCTTAGGTCATATTACCATATTTTCTATTATTTTTCAACTAATAGAAGATGATGCGTGATATTCAAAAGATATATTAAAAGAAATAATTCATCAAATAATTATAGTAGTGAAAAAGAATTACGATCAGACTTTAGAAAAATATCTAAAACTCATTGATATTCTCTTAAAGGTTAGTGATTATTACTATTATTTTTCAGATTTATAATCTCAAATGATGATTACGCAGAATGATATTTTTATAATCAGATTAAGTGAGTACCTATAGTCATATAGACACAGATTTAATCGAACACATTAATTTCTTAGACACATAAAGGTGGATCTTAGTTATAGTTTATAAAGAAAAAATATAGCATTCATATATATTATCAATTATATGCAGGTCACATATAGTTGATGATTTACTTGAAATATGTTGATGGATATATGCATATAATTCTAATATCAAAAGATTAACTATATTAGTACTAATATAAGACTTTTGCATTAGTTTAATGATGTATATAAAGATATAAGTAGTATTCAGAATATTAAAGAATCAAAATAAAAAGAACCATTTACTAAAAATGAAATCGAAACAAATTTGCGTGTGTTGAAAACTGATTTTAAAAATAGTAAAGCTTTGTATGCTCACTACTTCTATAAATATTTAAAGAAAAAAAGTGCTTTAGATTTATTATAGCGTATTCTACTTACTAGTTAAGTAATTTGTGTAGATTTAGAAATAGTGAGAATTTTGGAAGTAAATGCATATAACTTTTTTATAGTGAGTAATTTAGTAAATAGTGTTTTATATTACCATAGTCTACTTTTAGCAAAGAGTATCATATTAATATTGTGATCTTATAGGATTCAATAAAGCATATAAAAGTAACTGCTCCAGACCTTATCAAAAATAATTGTGATTCCTTCATTTTGAATTTCATAGATAGTATTACAGATGTCTTAAGTAATAGACTTTTACATGATAAAAGTTAAAAAAAATCTAAGCAAAAGTTATATTAGATATACTTGATATCTTATGAGTATTTTAGTAATAAAGTTTTAATAATCATATTTACTATTTCTTAAAATTTTTGTTTGAAATTATATTTTAACATTATTCTTTATAGAAGAGATATTTGAAAAAATTCCGCCTTTAGTCTAAAGTTGGTTAAGTCATAAAGTGAAAAGACATATATTACTGATATAATAGTTCTGATAATTTGAGTATTATTAAAAGATCTTCTAATTGGAAAATCTAATTATATTTTTACAGCTGAATGTCAAAGTATAGCTAGCAAAAATCGAAGAGGAGTTAGAAAATGACCAGATATTATGTTCATTACTAGTTATAATAATAGGTCATATGAATTAATTTATAGTGAAAATTTCTATATAATTTGTGACGAACAAAAAGAGAAAAATGATAAAATAAAAACTTGGAAAGATAAATAATAGAATGTTTTGGGCTCACAAAGGATGCAAGCTCAACAAAGATGATTTTGATATTATTAGAATTCAAATCACCAGAATTGAGATACATCTAAATATCCTCATTTGAAGTATAGATGAGATATATCATTTCTATAATTTATGTAAGTTAAAATTTTAATATCGCTAACAGATGGAATACAGTATTTAAATTTGTTGAAACTTTATTGACAATATAGGTATGTGAAATGCAATTCTTATATTTCACTTGCTTAAAATTAATACATACTTATAATTATAAAATATCTTGCACATTAATATATCTCTTCTGTATTATGTGTTTTTAACTAGTTTATATAGTAATACATAGCTTCACAGTATCTTTTCTATCAAGATCATCATCACTACTAAAAATGAAAAAAAGAAAGTCTATAAAATTTGAAAAAAATAATTTAATTGTTATTTGTATTACTGTTTCAATAAAATGCCCTGATAGCTGATTATTTTAAAATTTTATGAAATTCCATTTTTTTTACGCAATGTAAAAATATATAATAACATTTAATCAGGTATATTCTGACTTACTAGCAAAATTACCAGCTTTCCTATTAAATGAGACATAGATATATCTTACATTACAGAAGCGTAACCCATTATCTGAGAAAAAAGTTAGTGAAATTAATTCAATTGTAGAGTCATTTTTAAAACATGAAGCTATTAGATATCAAAAGAGATTAATATATTAGAGATGGATCCAAAATTGGCCAGAGTGTTAGACATCTTTATCTTTCAAAGAAATATCAACTATATACATTACAAATAATGAGTTCCAAATCGATAATATCACTTAATTGAGCTAGATATTAAAGCATGATCATAAAGAAAAGAATAATCATCAAGTTATTAATGAGCTTAAAGTACTATCTCAATACCTACTCAATTATAATAGATAAACTTTTGAGAAATTTATACATGACATAGAAAAGGAATATAGAAAGTGGATTAATGCAAATAAGAAAATGTGCTATAAAATCAAATATTTGAAGATGCAAGTGCTAAAGGTGGAAAAAGAGCTGACATCTATGAAGTTGGATTCTCACTAAGAAGTGGTATATCCCAGCTGAAACGTACTCTGTGTAGATATTCACAAGATATAGTTAGATCAAAAATAATGAATTTTGCTTATATAAATGCTTATCAATAATCTTAATCACACTACGTCAGTCATTAGTGTATTGACGCACAATTCTGACTAGCTTATCTTTAGTGCATGACCTGTTAAATAGGCAGATACATATGAGATTTTTTCATATTATCTTTGAACAGGCAAAGTAACTTTGTGATACATATATCGAACTGACATTATAATGGCACCTTTCAACAAAATAATAAACAATTTTCTCTTGCATTTTTTTCGAATCAGCACATATATCTTTGAAAATAGTCACTGTATCTCTATCTAGAGAAAATGAATCTATCTTAAAGATTTTATCAGACTTCAAAGCCTGAAATGTAATATTTTCATAATATAGCTTTAGACTATTTATAATAATCTGGAATGCTAATTTTAGATACATATATTTCAACTTCTTGAGTTAGTGATTAATGAGTAATAAATTATTATATTTGATATAGCATGTCCCTTCTTTCTTCTCATTAAATATTCGATAAAGCTTATTTTTAAGCATAAAATTGAGAATCTCATTAGTTTTCTCAAATTAATATAATCACAGATTAGTAAAGTAAAAGGCCATTGGAGAATATTTGAATATCTATTATATTGTTTGGCATCTTTAATCTCATTAATATGATATACAAGCTTATCAACTAATTCGAGTTTTTTATTTTGCTTTATCCAAGAATCCTTTTTCGATTAGTATATATCTAATAAACAGATATAAATCTCCTGTATAAGGCATTTCAATAAGGCATATATACTTTAGTCTTTACATATATCCCATTTTTTCTGATCATGCATATTTGTGATTTTAGATTTTCATTCTCCTAGTAGTAGAAACTATTATAATGATAGTGTTGAGAATATAGATGCCTGCTGAAACCTTTTCAAAATAATTTCGTCATACCCTTTTCTATGTTTTTAATATAGTTTTGACAGTTTCAGCTTTCGTCATATTGAATGGATTTCGTCGTATCTCTTATTATGATTTTAATATAGTTTTATCTAAATTTCGACTGTTATTAAGGGGTTTTGTCCCTCATCTATAGTTAAGAACCCTAGAATTCAAATGCAAAACACAATTTCTTATTATATCCATCTAAGTGTAGCCTATCTAAGAATTTAGCTTTACATAATAGAAATTTCTTATCTAGCAGATCCTCAAAAATGTATCAGCAATTTCTTTCTCTAGTGTGTTGACATAGTAAACACTATTCGAATTTTTCATAATATATTTTAGTGAATACTCCTACTGATGTGCATCATTTTTACTAAAAATATATACTATGACCATTTATTCGTCTAGTCCTTCCTAAACATTAACTATCACGCTTCTTAGCATATTTTTCAGCTTGATCCTAGTCTTTTGTCAAACCCTTTATTTCTCTATTAGTAATATAGGCAATATGTGGGGGCTAAGCTATTAAAATCACCTTACAGGACCCCACCAACTAAAATTGAGATTTTTGATTCATATTATTATATGATATATGAACTTTATTTGGTTAAATTTTTA
>CAJVPP010003757.1:0-10837 GCA_910592005.1 Funneliformis mosseae | reverse complement strand
TAAATGAATAATAATATAATGATAAATATAACTTAACAGTATAATTAATATCTTTTAGGATTTTTGCGATTATTGAATAAAGCGAGAAGAGGTGGGAGGTGAACCTATATTATGGAAAGATTATACGACCTCTTCAGAACTCAATTTTAGGATAGGCTAGGTAATAATTAAAAATGTTTAAATGATTTTTTAGATTTATATTAAATATATTTACTTTTTTAGAATTGAGGCACATTCGTAGGAGAAATCGTAATTTGCCTACTATGAGGCAAATATGAAACACAAGGCAAAGGCCTGCAAGGCAATAAAAATTTCAGGTTTTTTTCTTATCGTTCATTTAATTTCGTGTTTTTTTCGTATCGTTCATTTTTTCTTTTCGTATCGTATGTTTAATTTAATTTTTTCTTTTTCATTTTTTCATTTTGTTTCATTTTCCTGTTTCGTTTCATTTTCCTAATTTCATTTTTTCATTTCGTTTCATTTTTCTAATTTCATTTTATATTTTCTTTTCATTTGTTTAATTTTATTTTTTTCATTTCATTTCATTTTCCTAATTTTGTTTTATAATTTCTTTTCATTTATTTAATTTAATTTTTTCGTCTCGTCTTGTTCACTTAATTTCATTTTATAGTTTTATTTCAATTTCTTAATTTCATTTTTTCATCTCGTTTAGTTTTCTCTTCATTTTATTTTTATTTTTATTTTATTTTTTATTTTATTTTTATTTATTTTAAAAAAATAAATTTTTTAAAAAAAATATTTAAGGGTAAGGCCTTTTGATTAATAGTTACACATATATTACATATATGCTGATTATTGTTCAAGTCAATTTATATAATTAAAAAAAATCATGATAAGGCTAAGTTAATAACCAATAAATTAATTTGCTTTAAAAAAAAAAAATTTTTTTAGTGGTCTTTTTCGCTTTTACAAGTTACATATTTCAGTTTCCATTTGTTTTTTATAAAGTTTTAATAAAGAAGAAGTTTAGCTGTAGGATGCTCATTACACCCTCAAAGTGCTTATTATCTTACCTAACTAGCTCAATTTATACTTTTACTCTGCCAAACTCAGAGATAAGCAGCTCAGCTTAACACTTTACAACTTTATTTATATCATGATATAATTATAAGACTTTAATTTTGAAGGTTAAAATATGCACTCTTACTTTTCTATGTGAATATGCTATATTCTATTTTTAGATTACTAATAGTTATATATTATTTTATAATAGAATAATAATAAGTGGACCAAGTATCTTTTAGAAGCAAATAATGAATGTCACAAGTATTCTAGACTCAGTCGAACTATTTTTATTCAGAAGGATTCTAATTTTTTACGAATTCTACCACAACATTCAACTCTTTCTAATAAAACTAATATGAATAACACAAATAATATTTATTTACTACTTAAATTGGCTGGAATAGAAAATGATTTTAATAATAAAGTTTTTGTACCTTTAATTTCTGGTTATCATGTTTATACAAAATTAGGGGAAACATATTTTAGATTAGATTTAGAGTAGTATAATAAAGAAAATACCATTTTGTACAAATGGAATGATTTTGCAAATGATTATACTTTTACAAATGTACAACAATGGCACACGATGTCTGATAATCTATCTAGTTTATGATTGCATATTAAAAATACTTCACATATTAAATACTTCAGAATAATATCAGTACCATTTTTATTAGGGTTAACTTGTAAAGAAAATGTACAATAGCTTAGAGGGTTTATTTCACAACATATTTCAAGCTTCTTTTAATTAGAAAGAACATTATTTCGTACTGATTGTCAGCATAATAATATTCTTAAACAAGCAAAATGAAAGGTTAAAGAATTGCAAGAGGATTTATATTTTGAGAATACTCACAATAAAGGAATTATCAGAGAGGGATTATCTATTGTAGCTGACGGATGGCAAGGATCAAATGAGATAGTACAAGCTTTAAGTATGAAATTAATGAAATCGCAAAACTGAGTTCGTGGAATGAAGAATGAATTAAAAGTAACTAAAAAATGCCTACATCGATCACTAGATACCGTTCATAGACTAAAAATTCAAAAAGAGAATGAATCTGATTTTCTAAGGTTTGTTTTGATTTATAAACTTTTATCATTCTTGAACTTGATGTATATTCTAATATAAAAAATTTTATTCTATTTTTAGTGAAGAAGAAAATGATAAAAACGATGAAAATGATGATAAATCAGAGTCAAAAATTCAAAAACTTATTCAAAAAGAATGGTTAGGTTCTACCATTCTTGTTAGTACTAATATCTTTTTAGAATTAATTTTAAATCAACTATGTGTCACTTGTCATGATATAAATCCTTCAAACTACAAAACTAAAATCAGAACTATTGGATTAAAAATTTGCGTTACTAAGAAATGTATGCTATGTTCTGATGAGTCAGAATATTATAATGAAAGGTCAGGAGATGATTTCTCTAAATTCCTAGCAGGTGCTGATTTAGTTGGAGGCGTTAATACAGAAGAATTGCGATCTATGTTAGCATTATTAGGAATTACAAGACAAAATTGACATCAGCAATATTTTGATAAATAAGAAGAATTTTTCTCAAGTTTATATTAAGTAGCAAATATTAGTGCTGAAGATGCTTTAGTGGCAGCATGTGAAAAACTTCAAAGTGATGGTCAAGACATATTAGAAGTATCATTCGATTGTACATAGAACTATGTACGTGAAGCTTCACAGACTAGTGGAGAAATTATCTTTAATGGAGAATTAGAAGGTTGGCTACATATTTAATAGTTAGTTTATGATAATTTATTATATATATATATATATATTTTTTCAAAAAAAAAAAATTGAATGTATAAAATGCTATTATATAATAATAAAGATAATATTTTATTTTAAATTCAATATCAGGTTTAGGTTATAGGCATAATCTAGTTCTAGCTTATTATGTAGTTGAAAAAAATGCAAATATGAAACTAAAGATGGAAAACATGTTACTATTCAAGAGGGTAATTATAATAGTAGCTCACAATAAATGAAACATGCTATATTAATTGCCATAATTGAAAAGATTTCAACAATACTAGAAAAATATAATATCAAATTAAATGTTGGTGTTGATGGAAACCTTTCTACAAATAAAACTTTGGCTTTGTTAAATGTAGTTAACCAAATATTTGCAGACTTAAAATATAAAGTAAAAATTGTGTGATCAAAGATAGGTAGTTATTAAAGTATTTAATTTAGAATTGTTTATTATATGTAATTAATATAATTTATTTATTTAATGTTAATAGCATCAGATTGTAATTGAAAATATCTTGAATAACTAATTATGAAATATTACACAAAATGTGTTTATGCGGCTTCTGTCAGAGCTAATAATTCAGAAATTTCAACTCCAACTGACAAGGAATTAGCATAGATGCATATTAAGGGTGTAATTTGTTATTTGCGAAGAAATCATACAAAATGTTAGCCAAAAGTTTGTTAGATTGTAAATAATCCTGATTTGAGCTTACCAACTCCTAATTTAGTTAGTACAGATGATAATCAATGTATGCGACTATTAGAATTTCTTAAAAAAACAACAAAATTTAAAGAGAATCAAAGCTTAATAATGACAATACGTACCAGTTATAATGAAGTATTTAATCATTTGAAATTAAATTATACAGAAAAAAAAATTGATTATCCTAAGTCTTTTCGAGCTTGTCATGTACTTTTAATTATTCATAATAATAATGGTTTTATAGAGCTTCAACGTAAAGTTCGTATAGCAGGTAATTTAGCAAGTTTTTCTGATCAGGATGAAAAAAACCTATTTAAAATTTGGAAACAAAAAGAGCAAAAAAGAAAAAATAATCTAATGGCAATTAAAACGCATAATAAAAAATGGGTTGAAAAAATTATTGATCAAAAAAAACGATTAGAAAGTTTTGATTTCTCTCAGGTATTATTTATTATAATTTGTATAATAGTTATATTTTAATTCTAAATTTTTATTAAATTATATAGGATTTGTTTCCATATGGTTTGCGAATTCAAGAAGAGCTTATTGAAAATAAATTTGAACCATCTTTTGCTCTGTTAGTAGCTGCATTCAAATCATCATCTCTTAAATGTATAGCTTATCGATCTTTTCAAAAAAAATATGTCAATGGATTATGCACATTATGTGGTTATTTAAAAAAACATAACTTGTCTGACTATATACCAAACACGCAATATCATGAACAATCAACTTCTGAATCAATTTTGAAAGATAGTATAATAGACAGTATTATCACTGAATTTTTTGGATTTGAAAGATATCATGAAAAGTAACGTGAAAGTATATTACCTTTTTTATCTAATCAAGACACATTAACTATATTAAAGACTGGTGAGAAAAAGAGTTTAATATATGCGGTTATAAGTATACTATCATGGGGATTAACTGTAATATTTACTCCTCAAAAAGCATTGATGGATGATCAAGTAGTAAGTTATAATTTGTTTTTAATAATAAATTAAATATGATTATTTTATTGATTTTTTTTTTAAAAATTTAAAAAAGTGAGAAATAGTAGAAATGGGAATACTGGCAGAAATGTTATATGCTTTTTTAGAACACTTACCTCTAATACAAGAAAAAATTTTTGTCAAAATTGCAAGTGGATTATGTCGCATATTATTTGTTATCTCAGAAAAATATATAGAAAATTTTCAATTTCATATTATGTTACAAAAGGTTTATAATAGTCGAGGCCTCCAGTTTGTTATAGATGAAGCATATTACATAGTTTTTTATAAAGGATTTCAGTAAGTAACAAAATTATAAGAAATTAAAAAAACAAAATTGTAATTTATAAATTTCTAATAGCGACGCATAAAAAAAATTGAGAACTTTAAAATATGACTTTTCGATGGTTTCTGTTTTAGCTTTAACTGCAATATGTTTGCCTGTTGATGTAGAAATTATACAATCAATTTTAGAAAGGCCTAATATGAAAGTTATTAGAACTTCAATTATTCATCATCCAGAAATTACATTAGAAATTAAACCTAAACTAATCGCAAAAAATAAACTTTATCAAATTATATTTGATTTATTAGATAATCTTGAAGGACGCACAATTATTTATGAGGTTACAGTTATAGAGTGTAATGATATAATAAAAAAACTTCAAAAAAATTTTGACCCAGCTATTATTGGAATATATCATGAAAACTTACAAGTAAAGAACAATCTATTATATCTGCAAATTGGAAGCATGAAAACTTACAAGTAAAGAACAATCTATTATATCTGCAAATTGGAAGAATAAAATTATCAAGATAATGTTCATAACTTTAGCTTTTGGTATAGGTAATAATTCATACAACTTTACCAATGTCTTATGATCGATATGTATAAGAAATTAATCAGGCTAGACGATCTGAACAACAATCTAGAGCAATATTATTTTATTCACAAAGTGATATCCGTACATTATTAACAATTTTGAGTAATAGGCAAGAAAGGTAAATATTAACATAATATTTATAATATTATAATATTTACTAATCTATTTTATTAGTCTTTCTAGTTTTACAGCGTTACAACATTCATCTAATCTAAATGCTATAATAGATAAAAAAGAAAAAGTTATGACAATGGTATTATTTGCAGAAATAGTATATAAATGCCATCAACAATTAGCGTACCATTTTTTTCTTTGGCCTAATAATCCAATGATTTCAGAATGTCACAATTGCGATAATTGTAAGGAATGAGAAAAAGATAAACCAGATCTTTATAATATAACAGCAGAGGCATTATGACTTATTAGAATTGTAAAAGTATTATTACATGTGGCAATTCAAAGTAATAACATACATTACATAACTCGTGATGATATAGTGGATGTATTTTATGGAAATAAGAATAATAATATAACTAAAAAAACTTATACAAGTATCAGAATATCCCTCAAATCATTTTCAAATAAGATTACGTCCAAAAAAATGTGTCTTTATTTACTGGATTCTTTAATTGATAAAAAATTATTATTCAAGTTATTGATCTTCAAAGAGTTCATTCTGAATCTTCAGTATTGATTCATAGTTGTAAAATTGTAAGAATTTGCGAAAATGCAGAAAATATTATTACTTCTATGATTTGGCAACAGTTTTTGAAATAAATACTAAACTTATTAACATATGATTAGCTAATATAAATTGTGATCAGGTGATACTAATTTATTACTATTTTTATAATATTACACATATCGATCACTGAGTCAGTTATCAATTATTACCAATTATATATAAAAGACCTTACTCTTAAGTAAATTAATAAAACTGTCATTAACGATTAATAACGTGAAAATATTTCTGAAAATAGTAAAATTATATTTGTGTAATGAAATCAGTAATCATTTACTATAACGAATAATTCATTAACGTTATAACAAATTATTTGATATACAATCTGCATAATTCGTTATAGCATTAACGAAGATTTTTATAACAAAGTCCTGATCAGCTAGATCGGTAACTTCATTATATTGAGGTATAACTATATAATTAAATACTGATAATCAATAAAAATATCTTACTATCTATTATATTATTAATTTATTTTTTTAAATAAAAAATTTAGTTGACTTTAAATTACAATAACAAGTGTAATTAAATACTGATAATCAATAAAAATAACTTACAATCTATAGAATTTTTTAAATAAAAAATTTAGTTGACTTTAAATTACAGTAACAAGTATAATTAAATACTGATAATCAATAAAAATAACTTACCATCTATTATATTATTAATTTATTTTTTTAAATAAAAAATTTAGTTGACTTTAAATTACAGTAACAAGTGTAATTTAATATTGATAATCAATAATAATAACTTACTCGCTAATAAAATTTATTTATTTAAATAAAAAAATTAGTTGAGTTTAAATTATAATAAAAAGTAAATTAAATACTGATAATCAGTAAAAATAACTTACGTTCTATATATATTCAAAAAGTATAATTTAAAAACTAATATCAAAATCGTGTTTACTCTCAATAACAAACTTTGTTGCTCTTATACCTGATTCTATGTATTGATAATTATTAAATTTATGGATATCAGGTTCAATTTCAGATATACTTACTTATTAAAATATGCTAAACTTCATACTCACCAACTTCATCTACTTTTTTATTGTTAGACATCGTTAAAAAAAATTAAAAAGTTCATTTTTTTTTTCTAGTTTCTTTTTAATTGTCATAAAGTTGTACAATGCACATCACCTTATTGTAACAATGTAATTCGTCGATCATATAAATTTCATAAACACAATGAAATTACTTGACCTCAGTTTTTACATATCCGTAAATAGTTTTGAAACCTTAATCGTTATATTCCTTGACAAACATAAATGCGGTACTCGAATTTGTTATATTGAAATTATTTTTTTGCAGTTTTACATAATTAAGTTTTAAATTATATTAAGGTTTTAACTTAATTTATCAAATGTTTATAGAATCGAGTTTCACAAAATACATTTGTGGCATTTCTATATTCGTCACCGTGGAACGATATCATTTGTTCATCAACACATGAGTATTCAGGTCAAATAATTTTAGTTTAATGACCAGACATTTCAATATGGCCAAATGACCTGCTCATTTACCATCACCGTTAAACAGTGAGTGTAAAGTCAGTGAAGCTGAATTTACAATAGTTCAAACAAGGTAAATCATGTCAAGGCCATGTTATCCGGAAAAAATAGGGACGGTCTGTCATCGCAATTACTTATCTTATTAAGTAGAACCTTACTTCTGGTTTGACGGCGTTAATAATTTCAGAACTATAATTTGACTTTAATATTAAAAATAAATTTATTTTGTAGTAGTGAAGATGTAAATTACTAAATTGGGAATGAATTCACATACTTGACAAGAGAGTCATGTGATTTTTCGTTTGATTAATCTATTAACATTGCTTTATAATATAATTTTTTTTTATAGAATTAGACAAATAAATTAAAAAAAAAAAAACAATAATACTTCAATCAAAAAGGCGGGAATATTTTTTCGATTGCTACGGTACAAGAAGATCATAAGAATAAATACTGCCGAAGAAAGCTAATACGAAATATGAAGCTAAACCCGCGTTTCAACTCGCCTAAAAATAAAAATATAAAATAAAGTGATCAACCCGAAAACAAACCCGAAAAAGTAACATAAACAGCGCGAAGTCTGAAAAATTAAGAAAATCTTTCAATTGGTTGTCTCTGAAGCGTAAATTAAAAATTATAAGAACAAAAAAAAAATTAAATTAAAAAAAAACTGCTTTGGCACTCAGGGATCCAACTTATATGTGAATAATAGTTGTTTTATACCTTTTATTTGATAAAGATTTTATTTTATTTTATTTATTTGTTAATTAAAGATAATTTTTATTTTATTTCATTTGTAATTTATTAAGTTGAGAAATTTTCATTAGCGCGCACAATTTTACGATTTTATCAAATAATTTACTTATTTTTTTTAAAAGAAATTAATAAAATTTTAAATAAAAAAAATTATAAAAAAAAAAAGTAGAATTGAAATTTTATTTGAGAATACATTATAATTTCTATATTCCTGGAAACTGTATTTATTACTCTTTTCTTAAATACATCTTTAAAAATAATCTAAAATTATCAGCGAATCTGAATCCTTGCTTCTCTCTTTGCTACCAAAGTGTATATGTAATACAGGATTATGAGTTTTGTATGTCACGCTGCATAATATTTGTAAATTGACTTTACTTTTTCATTAAACCGATTTTTATAAACTTTGATAATAAAATTATTCTTCATACCTTTAATTTTATTTCAAACTTTGAAAGTTCCTCTTTATAGCAAGATGCTGACGGCAATTAGAACGATGATTTGAGTTTGGAACCGGCAAAATATTCTTTAACCGGTTAAACCGGTTAAAAGATTCGTTAACTGGCTAATTTACCGGTTAAAATTAACTTAGGCCATATTATAAATTTGGGTTAGACAACGTTTTTGCAATCATAAAATTCTCATCTATTTTAACCGGTTAAAAATTAACTGGTTCCAACCTATAACGAGGATTAGACCACATCATATTATACACTTGAAGAATATCCTGATGGTTCACATGTTATTAATGAAATTCTGATGATGCGTATCGAACGACTTGGACATATTACTTATTCATCAAATATTTTACTTCTACTGGGCTTGATTAAATATCAAGGGTCTGCATTATTGGCAAGAAATAATACAAGAAATAGATTTTACTTCTTTGTTAAGATTAACCGATAAATGATTAATTTGATAGGATTAGTGGGAGATATCACTTCAATAATGTTGTAATTCACATTATTAAATGATTTTTTTACATTTATAGTAATTAGTGTCGGATTTAATTTTACCAATTCTTCTGCTTTCATTACCAATATTAATTATCCTTGAATCATAAGTGATGTTGATGTCATATCGAAATAGATTTGGCTGAAAAATATCCTGATCGATTTCTCCTTTGGAATGAACCCTGTAACGTTATCCCTCTGTGCTGATACCGATTCAGAAAGCTCTAGAAGTATTTATGAACATAATGAAATCTTAGAAATGTTTCATAGCATTTACGACAACAAGCATTAATTTATTGTTTCTAATACATAATTAGAGCAATTCTTTTTTAAATAAAAAGATGTTACTGACGTAAACGAGAACATAAATTAAATATTTCAAAATAACTTCAAATCTTCAAAATTTAAATAATTTACCAAATGAAAACAATCATTTGCATCGAAATTATTATTAACTAATATAATTTTATATAGTAAACCTTCATTTTAGTAACTAAGGGTAATATTATAATTTCAAATATTATTTTACCAAATGTTATGATCAAATTTATTCAATTGTTATATAGTGGACCAAACGATATTGAAAATACTACAGAACCTAAGCAGAGAAAATTATTAACTTCTGTTAGTTTCTAACACTTTCCCTAGTCTGTTGTTGTAATTGCTTTTCGTTTATCTTGATAAATAATCAAATAATCATTATTTTATTTATCAAAACTGTTCGATTTAAATTTCGAGTCTACACTGTAGCAAGAATATAATTTAATACAATACATAAACAACACGATATATGAGTTAAAATTTACCTAGAAAATTTCTTTCGTCTTTTTTTTTATCACAATTAGATTTAATTTATCGCCGTTTTCGAATTAGTGTGATCAGGTGATTTGTCGGATCAATTAAAAAAAATATTTAAATAACACTTGAAAAAAATAAAAATAAGTAATATTAAAACACAAAATAAATGTTACATTAAAAATAACAAATTATATAATAAAATTAAACAATTTTTTCGTACTCATTATTGAAAAAATAAAAAATCCTTCCAAAAAATGAATAATTTCTCTAGTAATATAAAACATCAAATATTTCTAAATATACAGTGACTTCCATAATTATTGTACCACTTCATTTTTAATTTTTAGATCGTGATACCTAAATAATTATGTGACTATAAAGCTAAAATTTTAAACCAATTTAAAGCCTGTAATCGGGATTTTTAATATATTTAAATTTGAGTATTACTTAATTTGTGGCTTTTTAAAAAATTTCTTTATATGCAATTTTTTCGTGGTACAATACTTTTGGAATCAAAATTAATATAATAAAGTTATGATCGTGTGACGTGTCTTATACATATAAGTAAATTTAAATCAGTAGATCAATTTGTACGCCTTTCTTTTTTTTTTTTTAAAAAAAAAATATATTATGAAGGCGATTCCACTTCACCAAAGGGAACGTATTTTTGCCCTTATCCAAGAAGGTTTACC
>CAJVPP010003756.1:0-10844 GCA_910592005.1 Funneliformis mosseae | reverse complement strand
ATTTGCTTTATGCAGTTGTTGTGGATTTATTAAATATAACCTGGGTGGCAACAAATTGTTTAAATGTAATAAATGTGGAATAGTGATGGATAGGGAGGGATATTAATGGTGCTCGGGGAATTTTTCTCCGAGCTTTGCTTGATGGGGCTGTTTGTGTATAGTGAACTCACTATATGCATACACTAATTGATTGTTTTATATATAGTAATATATATTAATGATCGATTCAATCCATCAGAATGATTTAATTAGTAAAGAATTATTTGTATTTGTATATATATAATTAAAATTTTATTAAAAATTCACGATAATGCTGTTTCACTAAAAATAAGTTATTATATAAAAAAAATTTAAAAAATGCCAACAGAGAATTAAAAATTATCCCTTCGTCTGTAGACTTTCACATGCTACTATGTTTATGCAGGAAAATTTGCCTGCGTTACAGACGAAGGGATAATATTTGACTAAATAAACAACTTTCTAATGATGTTAAATTCAATCATGCGATTAAAAATCGGTTAAACCGGTCTGTCAGTCAAAGGCCTTTGACCGACCATTGATTGACCGACCGTTATCAAATTGTCCAACCAATTATTATTGGGTAATACAAAATTAAGAATGATTTGCAAAATCATAACGCGTTCTGCAAAGAAATTTTTTTAGTGGATTTTTAGAATGGATATAGAAATTAATGATCAAATTTTTGAATTTGTTAAATTATTTTCAGAAGCGAAAACCATGTCAGTCAATACTTGGAACAAAGAAAAAGTGCAATATTGTATTAGACTTGCAACTGGAATAGAATTCTATTTATTTGATTTTGAGAATGATACCAAATATAAAGAGTATCTCTTTAGTGAACTTGTCAAGAAAATAAAAATGACAACAGAAGCTTGTGCTGATCTTGAGAAATCGATACCTTCAATAGATGAGATTTGTAACTGTCAACGTTTATTATATAGAACATTACTAAAAAATCCTTATCTAAGTCTTGATGTGCTTGCTTACGTTATAGAAACTTATGATCCGTTATTTGATAGTGACAAAAAAAAGAGCTTCGTTAAGGTAATTAACATTAACTAGTTTAAAAAGGATGGATCCGTTTAATTTAATAAATTTTTTCCTTTTAAATTAGGATGTCATAATTGGAAGTAAATCTGCAGTGATTGCAGATGTATTAACAGGAGTTCAGATGACATTTTTAGAAGGCGTATCTCGTCTCAAAAGTGCAACAAATGCTAAAGATTACATTGTGTCATCATTTAAAGAAGAATACTCTTTTAAGTTGCTACCAAAAACTATTTCATATCGCGCGGCTGCAAAATTACTTATTAGAGATTGTTCAAGATATATCACTGAAGGTGGATTACTTCAATACAATAAATATTTAATAATAAAAAAATTTTCAGATTATATTAACAAATCACCGCAAAATTTGGTATGAAATTAGGTTTAGTTTGGATTTACTACTGTGATTATTGATCAGAGAAAATAATAAATTATTTTCCCCTCAGGAAATCCTTTTTCATGCTTATATAATTACGCTTGAGATTCGTGAAAATTATCTTGACAAGAACGAGGAAGAACCATTAATACCGGCAGATATGTATGAACCTTTACTGGATTATATTTTGTCGGTAATAGATGAAAAATCGAGATTACCTTATCTAGAAGTTGATTCTGCAGCTTTAGAGCCTCAAATTTGGAGATTACATCCTTGGATGCTGGCAAAGATTTCATATCATGATGAAACTTTCTTTTTGAAATACCGTAACAAATTAACGGAATGTACTCGACAAGAACAAAGAATAATGGTTGATGATTCTCTATCGTCAATGATTGAGCCCAAAATGTTTTACAGGCAAATCCATGTTCACGAAAATGATAGCAAAATTGATTATGAATTGATGGAAAAATTACATAAACAATGGAATATACTAATAAATGTGTTTGATAAAAGAAGAGCCGATAAGCTAGTTGATTTTCTAAAAGAGGAGTGGATAATATTTAAAAAAAAATTTACAAATTATGAATATAATAAAGCTTCAGATTGCATTTTCAAGAATATGTTTATTCAAACCTGGATGATTTTTTTTAAAGAACTTGGAGTACAAATTGAAAGTTCTCTACCATAAATAAACTTATGAATAAAATTTTATTCACAAATTAAATATTTTATTTCTAATTAAATAATATTCCAAGTAATTATCAACATGTTTTTTTTAAAAAAAAAAAAAAATAATAATACCAATATTATGAATTGATAGATATAAACAATTCTTCCGTAACATCAACATTTGCATCCCTTAAAATATTTTTTAAAGGTTCACTTTCGCGAATTTGATCCCAATTCTTTTTCGCGAATCTATAAACCGCTTTTCTTAACTTCACAATATCTCGCTCCCATCCAAATGCAAGCAAATGATCCCAAGTGTTCATGTTTATTAAACAAATTAATTCAGAAATTAAAATGTCAACAAGATCATATAACGCATCTACCTCTATTGTTTTGCGCATATCTGCATCGATAAAAATTTTTTGAAGTTGGGAAATTTTCACAAAATCTGATCCTTCGATTTCGGCTAAAGAACCCGTATACAAATAATGAAGAATATTATAAAAAGTGTTGTAATCTACATCATGTATTTTAACAGGGATCGAATTTTTAATCTCAAGCATCCAGTCATTTTTAATTAAAGTTTTGAAATAATGAGATCTTTCGGCCAATATAACTTGATGAGCATTGATGATTTTTCCCTCAATCAAGAATTTGATATCACTGAAATCCGGTTGGTCCAAAGTTTGTGGGAATGTCACCATATTAGGTTGCGAACTCAGCGATAACTTTGAAAATGAATCTTCCAAACTATCAAGTATACCAACGGGATTCGTTGTAATTATTACTACATGGATAACAAGCGTATCATCCTCCACTAAATTTCCACTCTTTTGAAGCTCTAATGGCAATAGCATTTTTGTCTCTTCTGAATTATTCACATTATTTGCCGCTTCATTATTTAACACGGCTTTTGAGCAGAAGTTTGGCCAACCCCAAGTAGGCTTCACTTTTAAGAAATCATGTCGTTCGCTTTGAAAATATTATATAAAAGGATAAAAATATAATTTAAGAACTATAAATGAAAGAATCTATATTGAAACTTACCTACGACGTTTTACAAGTTTAAATACTTTCTTTTCACCCTGCTGTACCGGAATATAAAATCCAATATAAAAATTTACATTAGCGCGTGAAGAAGAATCTGCGCCACTAGGAAATATTGCTTCTAAATAGCAACTGATGCTATTATGAGAACTTTCACTGTTCCCGTTGGGGTGAACTTTTAATCTCCAATTTAAAGGAGTATATGAACAACCGTTATCGTCAAAGATACAAATTTTACATGTCCATTGTGGACTATGAAAGCATTGTGGTTTTGGTGCAAGAGCCTTTATCTTGGTAAATTCGCGAATAATCCACGTATAATTATGAATAACGCTACTGCCAATGCGAGATTTATTTTCATGTAGCATTTTAACAACAAAAAGCTTAGGATTATAAAAAGTAAGTAAAATATAAATAAAAATGTGATGCAAAAATAAACCCGCGCCGATTGTTGTCGATCTTTAACTTATGTAATTAGTCCGGAGCGTAGATATAATTCTATGCTGTTTTTCCCCGCTCGAAATTGAGTCGATACGTGATTGGTCCTTTCGTTACACTTGTGCTCCCTAGTATATAACTGATTTTTTGTCAAAGATGTTTGCAATTGCACAAAAGTCTATGAAAAATACTACAGTAATAAACTAGATTTCGTAGAATCTTTACAATTTTTGTGATTGCAAAATTTAAGCAAATTTATAGTGCGGTTGAGGATTTAGGTTGAAAGTAATGAAGAGAAATGAGACGCCATTTTATAAAGAAATTTTGATCGGCACATGAATTGATATAATATTCTTTATTGGTTTATTAAATTAGATACAGTATAAATACTATCTTTTATTTTTATTATTCGTTTTAGGACAAGCCTTAGTAAATTTAATTATTGTTTCGATTCCGAATTAAATGAAATCAAATTTTTTTTAATTTAAAACAAGTTTCAATATATGGGCCCATCAAAATTTACAAATAACATAACAATCTTTTTCCGTCTTGAATTATTGATCAAAAAAATTTCTAATCTTCAACTAGGAGTTCCACTTCACATACCATAAATATCGGAAACATCATAGTTTTGTCAACCGATTCTCGTAAGGGGGAAGGTGTCCATCTGGGTGACATTACTATATGATTTCCTTATTTAGAAGTAATAAAAATGATGACAGAAGGGGGTCAAAAATCCCTAAAATCAAAATGACGCAATTTCTGGTCCTCCCCTAAATGATAGGGTCATATTATCATCACAACACAACTATTACCAAACAAGTATACTATATATCGTATTTTGATACGTGATTGTACTAAAATTAATCTTTGAAACGAGTTAAAATTTCAGTTCGATTGTGTTGTGTTTCACTTTCAACAATAAATCGCATTCTTAGCAGATATCAATTTTTTTGCAAAAGGCAGTAAAATCGCTCTGTACTTTACAACGGTCCCCGTTTCCTAGTTATTTAAAATGTAATAAGGGGGTAAAATTGCAATTTAACTGATTTTCGGGCCCTTTTCTATTGAAATTTTTTATAAATTTAATATAGATTTGAATGAAATATTTTGCTTTTTTCTTGTAAAATATCTTTAAGTTTTTTGGATGTACTGAACTCTTACTACATCTTTGTTTAAGTTCATATTAAAAATATTCGATTGGATTAAGATCTAATGATTGAGAAGGCCAATCAGAAAGAATTTTAATTTATTTTAAATGATCCAATCTTTGATGACCTTCATTGTATAAACTGAAATGTTGTTATTCTAAAATGTTTGAATCAAATAAACAGCAATAAATTATTTTTTAAAATACTAATATAATCTAATTTATTCAATTTCTTCAAAGCATTCTTATACTATAATATTACTACTATCATGTTTTATTAAAAGAATCAAAATTTTAATATTATACTGATAATATTCTCTCACTAATATGACTAAATCTAACATTTAAAAAGTTTAAATTTTGATTTGTTATTCTAAATCACTGTTTTTCATTTTTAAACCAAATCAATTTTATTTTTTATATATCATTTCAATTGATTTTGCATTATAATTCTTTAAAAAGTGGTTTATGTATAAATAAATTTCTATACAATTAAGCTTTTTCTGGATAGTATCTTATAAAATTTTTCAATCTTTTAAATTCTGAAAATTTTGTTAAATTTTACTAAGAGATGACTAATTAATTTGCTTAAATATAAAATCATTTTTATTTATAGAATTTGATTTTTAGTATTAGTGTTTTATCTATTATTAAAATTAAACTGATAATTTATTCATGTTTAAAATCATTTAATTTGTAATTTTTTCTTATGTTGAATATGTATTTTTTATAAAAATGAAATTGCAATTATTTTATGTATTTGTATTTTTTTATTAAACTAATTTATGCAATATTACATAAAATTAAACATAAATATATCATTATTAAAATCAGAAAGTTTATTTAATTAATATATCTAATTTTAAGAAATTTAAAAAAATTTAATCAGATATTTTCTAAAGATAATATAATTATATCAGTTTAGCTTTTATTGTATTAAAAAATTTTATTATAATTTTAATTATAATTTTAATATAGTTTTATAATTTTAACTATTATAAAAGATTTTATTTCTTATTTTAATATAAATAAAATCCTTTAAATATTATATATATTATAAAATTAATTTTAAAAAATTATATACAGTAATTATTAAATGTTATTTAAAATAATATATTTATATATAAATTAAAATTATAATATTATATATATTATAATTTTAAATTTAATATTTATAATTATTATAATTAGTATTCTATACAAATATAAATCAATCTAAATCTAATTCAATTAAATTTAGATCGGATTTATTAAATTTAAATTAGATTCAAATTTAAATATAAATCAGGTCAAATTTGTTAAATTCAGATTCAGGTTTAGATCAATTTGTTAGATTTTAAGATTTGATTATTAAATCTAAATTAATTATTCACTATTATTTTAATTAAATGATTTATTATCATTTAATTAGAATAATAATATATCATTATTCTTAAATAATTCATTATTATTCTTCTTAAATAAATTATTATATTCAATTAGAATGACTAAAACTTTATTTCTTTTTAAAGAAAAAAAACTTAGTTTTTTTTAAAATTAGATCTAAATCAGATTTAACTGATCTATTAAATTTAAATTAGATCTATAAAAATAAAAATCTGATTAGATTAGATTTAGATAAAATCTGATTTAATTTTACAGAATATTAATTATAATATAATTAATTTGTAATTTTATTATAAATTAATTTTAAATATTATTAATTATATTTATTTTTTTATATTTTATATTAGTCTTTAAGAGTTATTTCAAATACAAAATACTATATATAGGAGTTTTTTATAATAAACTACAAATAAATCTGCTAATAAAATATGAAAAGAATATGATAAATCTAAGAAATTTATATTATAATGTCTATAGAGTTGAATCAACTAAAAATCTTAATATTATATTAAATGAACTTTTTGTCTACATAATAAATAAGCAATTTTCATATTTAAAATTAACAGATAAAATTCTAAAATACCTATTTTATGATAAAAAAGTAATGATATGATTATTAATGATATGTTTATTAAATAAGAGATTCATTCAAAATTATAAAAAGAGATAAAAAATAAAATAGATCTAACTAAAAGTAAGTTCTTAAATATTTACTAAGCTAAATATAATTTTATTCAGTTAAATATACTTATAAAGAAATACAATATAAACACATTAAGAATCTTGATAGCTTTGTTATTAAAGAAAAACTTTTTGAAATTCTTTCTTATTATTATTATATAACAATTTTTATTATAACTTAGTCATTTTATAATACAGTTTTAAATGATAATATCTTTGTTCTTATGAATAATAATTTTAAACAGTACTTTAATTTTGTATTTACTTTTTATATTATATTTTTTTTGACAAAAATAGCAAAATATCTTCTTAGAATTGATAATATTATTGCTAAAAAAAATTATTATGAAATAACTATATAAAGATAAAGATGACTTTTATAAAAAATATATATAAGCTAAATAAAAAAAGAAAAATCATAATGATGAAAATATGAATCCTAGTAAGAAGAAGTAAAAACTTAACTTCTACTTATTTAATATATAAAAAATAAAGAAATATAAAACATTTATATTTTAAGATAAATATAATTATATTTATTATACTATTTACTAATTTTTAATTTTTAATATAGTAAATATAATATCAATAATAGTTATATACTGATATTGTAATTTTTTTATTTTAATAAAGCTTATGCATTATTTTTTCTAATGATTATTTATATTTTATAGTATAAATGGTAGCAATACATTTTAAATAATTAAGATTAAATATAAATAATGTTAAAAATAGCAGATATTTTAAAAGAAGAAATGCTTGAATTTTTTTTAATACTTATAATATTTAATACTAATTTTTTCACTATTTACTTGCTATTCTAAGATAATGTAATTTTAGATTAAAATTTTTAGAGCAGTGATAAAAAAATAAAGCAATACTTCTGATTCACTTTTACCTTTATATTCAAGAAATTTATTATAAATATTTTTATTAATCTACCTTAAAATCTATTTTAATTAAATTACTTTATTTGATAGAACTTTTAGTATATTATAATAATATATAACTAATATAATATATAATTAAATTATATATTAATCACAATTTTTTAATAAACATAAATATGTTAAAAATAATAATATATTTATTTTAACTTTAAGTATTAGAAAATTAATTTAAAAGATAACTAAAAATACCATTATATATTATTATTAATTTGCAGAAGATATTTATCATTTGATTAATGATATAGATGATATGTAATAATAATATATTTGTTAGTTTTATTTTACTTTACTTTATAGGATAAATAAATTTACTAATTAAGACATTTTTATATAATTTATAATAATTTTAAAGATCATTTTAGAATTATCTTTGGAGAAATATGATTAAGTTACAAATCTAATAATTTACAATAGAAAAATTTAATATTATATTATATATAAAATCAATAAAAATCCTTTTTAATGTATGTAAAACTTTGAGTATATCAAAAGAGTTTAATAATAAATTATATACAATTATTATTCATTTATTAATTTCAATTTCAATTTATTAGAAAATTAATAACTAAAGTTTTTACATAAAGAGATGCATAATAATCTTCTCAATAATAATAATAAAATTTATATTTTAATTTCTAATTTATATAATTATTTATTAAAAAAAAAAACAGAAAAAATAATATATATTATAGTTATTAACAAAATTGTTTTTATATTTACCAAAATATTTAGTATATTTTAGCTTTTTTATGTTCTTTATATTTATAAATATTTAGCATTTCAACTATTAAATCAAAAAATTCAAATATAATTTTGATTATTATTAAATTTAATTTTAGCTACTATAAAATCTATTTTAGCATTTTGAATTTAGCTAATAATCATTATTAGAAAAAATAATTTAAGCTAATAATTATGATTTTAATTATCTAAAAAATCAAAATTATTTTATTTTAACTTTATATATAATACTAATAATAAATATATATAATAAATTGAAGTTAAATTTGATTAAAATTTGATTACCAATTTAAAGAAACAATAATTATATATTAGTGAAATTCCAGAAGAAATAGATACTATATAATTTTTGATAATAACTTCATAGATTATCAAGAATTACTTTATAATTTACAATAAGTAATATATTGATTAGATATTTATCATAAAATAGCAAAATCTACTAATTAATATATTTCTATAGTAATTGTAAAGTTATCAGTAATTATTAGTGAAGTTATAATATAATTATTTGGCTTCTTAATTATTATAAAATATTATTTTAAATATTATTTTTTTTTCTTTCTCATTTTATATTATTTAATTTTAATACTAAAATTCAAATTATCATTAATAAAAATTTTTTAAACCTTTTTTTATAATAAATAAAATCTAAAAATAATTTAATTATTTAATTAATTTTAAATAAATGAATTTAATAATAGTAATATATAAGTAATTATTAATTATATTTCAATTGATAAATCAAATAATAAATAGATTTATATAATTAAAACAATTTTGTATAAATTTAAATGGAAAAATTAAAGAAATTGAAAATGAAATTAATCTTCAATATATATAATCTTAGATTTTTATTTATTTATTTATTTTACTAAATATTTATAAAGAGATTAATATTCAATTACAAAATGATTTAACATATAAATTTTTTATTGATAATAAATGATCTTTCACTTCTAATGTATTTTATAAAAAATAAATTTAATAATTATTCTTTTATATTTATTATTAATGATAAAATAATAATTAATAAATAATTAACATATATGTTAAATTATTAAACTTTTTTAATGTATTCTTATATAAGTAATAGCTTATATTATAATATTATAATTAAAGTTTAAATAAATATTCTCTGTGATAAATTATCTTATAGATAAAGTAAAATAATCATATATAGCTATATAGTTATTTATATAATAATAAATATCTGCAATGCTAGTATGTCTATATAAATAATTAAAAATTTACAAGTGAATATAAAATAAATATATATAAAGTAAAGTATATAAAAAAGTAAAAGGAAATACAATAATTCTAATGAATATTATAAAGCAGTTAATTTTTTAGAAAAAAGGTTATAATTATAATTCTTTTCAAGAATTTCTAAGGAATAATTTGCAGAATTAAAAAAATCTCTTCATACTCTTTTTAAAGTAAAATAAGATATGTTTTTAATAATATAACTTAATATAATAGATAAAGATTAATAAATATTAGCATATGCCTTAAAAGAAAACTAGATCTAATAAAAGAACTTTTATTATTGAGTCATAATACTTTTTTATTAAAAAGCTTATCTCAATATATTAGAAATTAGTAAGTTTTATTTTGAAAATATTAGAAATTATATAACAAATCAAAATCTTTTATCAAGAATTTATAATAATATTAAAAGAATGTTTCAATAAAAACTAAAATAAAGATTAATAAAAATAATAAAAATTTTTTGAAAATTATACTAAATTTATAATTTACTAAATCTAAGAAAAAGTATCAATATAATAATATTTTACTAACTAAATTGAGTTATAAATCAATATATAAAGATATTTAGCTAATCTGAAAAAAATAGTAAATTAAAATCCTTAAAATATGATATTTATAGAAAATTATAATATCAATTGATACCAGAAATTCAAATTATAATTCTAAAAACTAATTTGTATAATATTTGTTAATATTTTAGAGATAGTTTATATTACAATATTTGTCAAGAAGTAGAAGCTAAAGATTTACTTAAAAGATTTAAAGAACATCTATCTAAAACTAAAGTAAAAAAAAATTATTATAATAAAAATATTAATTAGTAAAAAATAAAAAAATTAGTTAATCAAAATTAGTCAAAGATAAAACACAATATTGTAATATTAATATTATTATTTATTATAGTTATTCTTTCAAGCATTTTGCAAGTAAATTTGCCTGCAATTTTATTTAATAATTAAAATTATTTATAATATTGTTAAATTTTTTAAGTAAAAATTCAAAAAAAAATGTAATTAATTAGTGATATTTTAAAGATAAATATATAATAAATTATTATGAAAAA
>CAJVPP010003755.1:0-10846 GCA_910592005.1 Funneliformis mosseae | reverse complement strand
TTTATTTAAAAACATAATATAATTAAGCTACAATTCGCAAAAAGCCGTGCCCGGATACTTTCTTCAGGGGAGTGTATTTTACTAAATCTTATTATTTTTGATACTTTAGAAGCTTTAATAGTTTTTGTTATCTACTTTATTATAAAGATATTTTAAAGCTTATTTAAGAATTGAAAGTAATTTCATAAAATTCTCCTAATATGCAAAATTAATATCAAAAATCTTAAATTTTTCTAATGGTAAAATTAGACATTCTAATTAAATTAGAAGTTAGAATATATTTAAAAAAAATTATTAGAATAGATAAATATTTTAAGAATGAATGTAATATAAAATTTTACTAATCATCTAAAATCATATGAAGTATTATAAAAGCATATACTATATTTTATTTAAATATCATAAACTAAAGCTATTGAATAATATATATTTTACTAATAATTTTATTCAAATGATACCCTAGAATCGCTGTTGCAATAAAAAAGGGTAAAATTTTAATAAATTTAAAATAAATAATAACATTTTTATAAATAATTAAATATTAAATTAATTAAAATTTAATTTATTTTTAATAAATTTCTAATACTAAACATTATAAATTTACAGTTACAATAAATAAATAATTAATTAATATTTTTTCATAAAGTGAAAAAATTCTATCTAATCATTATTTTATTTATTAATACTATATGTAATTTATACCATATAGATATTGGTATTAGGTAATTCTACTTTATATAGTAGAAGTTATAGCCATTCTTGAAAAGAAAACAATATGTATAAATTTGATTAGCTTTATGCAGGAACTATAGAGGCTATTTTTATTTATATTGATATCAATATCAATATTGATAGAAACAACAGTTATTTATATATGATTTTTTTAAAAAAAAAATTGGGACTGAATGATTATGATTACTAATTTAAAATAAATAAAAGAAATCATCGAAAATATATACTACAGTAATAAAAATTCTATTTTATCTGATAATTTTAACCAAAAGGATGATCTGATTTCGATCCAATCTAAAACTACCTAAATCAAATAAATAAAATGAAATAAATAAAATTAGTAATCAATTTAATTACTAAAATAAGAAAAGAAAATAAAATAATAAATCAAAAAAATTAGTCAGCTCACCTTAGTTACAATAACAAATAGATCAATTCTATTTAAAGGTTCTATCCAATTTTTAGTTATCTGATCAAATCTAAAAAAAAAACAAATTAATTACCAAATTAAGAAAAGAAAAAAAATAAATCAAAAAAAAATTAGTTAGCTTACCTTAGTCATTATGATAAACTGATCAATTCTATTTCAAAATTCTATCTAATTCTTAGCCAAAACATAGGAACTGATCAAACCTAAAAATAAATAAATAAATTAATAAATTATTAATAATAATTTATTAAAAAAAATTTATTATTGTATATAAAAAAAGAAAATTGATGGTTTACCTTCATCATAGTGACAGTGAAGCTGTGATTCGTGATTATACTAAAAATAAGTCATGTGATCTAAATGATTGATATAGTTGACGAAGTTTATAAAGTTGCTAAAGTTGTAACCTTTGATCAAGTGGACGAATTATATAATGAACTATAGTTATTATCTTTATTAAATATATCTTATTTATTATATATATTATATTTATCATAGTTGTATTATTTACTCTTTTTATTATATTTGTTATGGTTGATTTTATATTATTTCATTTTATATAAATATCTTGTATTTTCACTTGAGTTGAAAAGTAACTCAAGTTGAGGTTTTAGGATAAACCAAGAGTTCAATAAAGGAATTGTTAAATTCATTTACTATTGCCTTTATTATATCTTCATATAAGCATGATTGTAATATTATCTTGTATTTAATTCGATAAATTGAATTAAAAATTTATCATTTAGTTTACAGATACTAAGCCAACAGTGGTCATTACCCAAATTCTTTGTAAGAGATGCTAAACTAGAATTCATAAATTGTATACTATCAATATACTTAAGCTGACCTACCTTTATAGATTTATATCATTCAAAGGTTTCAGTAATAACTGAGATTTGAAGAGAATTACCTGAGCGTTCAACAGATTTACAGACCAAGTAAGAGTCATATTCCAGAAGTTATGGAAAATAATTAGGATTGGTATCTTTCATAACTCAATCTGAAGTTTAATATTACATGAATTATGTGACGTTTCTCTAAACTCACCTGTAATATGACAGTGATCCCAAACCTTTTTATCTATAGCTTCTTCCCTAATAAGTTCAGTTTGGGCTTTACTTAAGTAATTTTTAAGGATTTATAGTCTTTAGGATTCTTGATTACCTTTAGCAATTCTGTATAAAGATTTTTTAGATCCTTTACTGATATGTTATTCTTTTCTATTTCTAAGATTCTTTTAGATATATCTCTAGGCAAAGCCATTTTATTATATGATATAAAATCCTGAAAAATTTCTGTAAGCTTGTTGGTGAGATTTACAATCTTTCTTTCTAACCTATTAATCATATCTGTATCTATATTAAACTTGTCTTTACAAATCCAGCATCTATCTGTCTTTTTAAACCTTCTTTGGTAATTATCTGTAATAATAGGCTCATACTTAACAACTAAGATTTTATTTATTTTTACCAATTCTTAATCGATCTTTTAAATAAATTCTTCTGTGGCATTTTCTCTGCTGTTAACCTTACGCTCAGCCTGTTAAACTTAGAGTAACTATGACTTAATAATAAAGAGTAACGTATGAGAAACTACTAAGTTACTATAGAATAAGTCTAATCATAATCAACCTTAGGTTTATTCTTTTAGATGAGTAAATAACTTTAATAATTTATAAATACAATAAACATGATTGATACAATAAAGAATTTTTAATATGTGTAATTTAAAAAGAGATTTCTTTATTTAGAGATTTATATTCTTAGCAATTCTTAACCTTGGATTCTAAGTCTTAAACTCGAATTATTGAGTTATTACTATTATTTCTGCCCTTTTGCAAGAACAAATTTCTATCCTATTTATACAAAAATACAATTATAAAAATTTACTATCTAATGCTAAACTATTTTATAATGATAAGATAAATATAAAAGATAAATTTTAATTTAACGATGATAATAATATAATAAATAATAATAATAAAATATAAGAATAAAAAAAAATAAAATAAAAATGTTAACTAAGTTAAAAATGCTAATGATGTTAATAATATTAATCATTCATCAATCTGTATGACATAGTAAGATTAACTTCATATGGTATCATCGCAATATAAGAAGGGCTTCATGTTTCTCCAATATTTATCCAATGTATTTTATAGCTAAAACTATTAGCTGCTTCTTCTGCAATCTTTTGCATATTTTCACCATAATATGTGTTACATTTCTTTTTTAAAGACTTAAAATCTGCTAGGATGACATATAGAGTATAGATTTGTCACATATAATTCTTAAACTCTTTGAAATCATTAACATCTTTTACAAAAATAGTGATTCTTTGAGGGGCTTCGCCCAATCTGAAACACTATTGCTAGTGAATATCTAAGGAATTTACTGATTGAAAGCTTTAGAAACATTAGTTGTAAAGATGTTTTTTAACTTTATAAGTATTATCCTTATATACTAATCCATCAAGATTCTTGATCTAAAGGAAGTGATTCTTTTACCTATATTTCCTTCCTCAGATTTTGTAATATTTATAAGGGCCATAAGATAGATAATATATTGTCTATTATAGTTTTTATTAAAAAGAATGGATTTTAGAATACCTGTTTCTTCTTCTCACTTCCAGATATTTATAGAGATATCTGGGTTCATTTTCTCAATCTTTTGAAAGGTTTGTGAACAAATTGAAGTAGGCATTAGGATTCCATCTAGCTTGACGACATTCTAAATATTTTTGAAAACTTTTTGCTTTAAATATACATCTACTAAGATAGTCTGTAATTCTATCCTGATTAGCTAAATAGCATCCAAGTGTACCTTGAAGACATTTTTCAGATAATACATTTGTTTTTGGGTTGATAAAACTTTGATTATCTGGATTGATAGTGTACTTATATTGGCAAGCCTCTTGGGTGTTAGCTCATAGGATCCTCCAGTAGCTCGAATGTAAGTATAAGATTCTATTAATACTATTTTTAGTCTGAAAAGGATTTTATCAGACTCTTTCTTCAAGTATTTTTTGATTTTTTCATCGATTTCTCTGGCAGAGTTAGTTATATACTCATCTATATTATTTTCTGAGAGTAATATATATATATATTTCCTCTATGATATGGATGGTAATATGTAATTTTATAGTTTCTTTTATCTGCTATGTCACCACTTCTAAGATATTTGTATTTCATATATATAGCATATATGACCATTGCTGATTTTATTTGATCTTTTCTTCAAAGCTCTTCTTTAAGAATATTTGTAATTTGTTTATGAGCTGATGCAACTAACTGAAACATGTATAGGATATCTGTATATTCTTTTTCATTATCTTGACGTATATTAAAAGCATATGCTAGATTTTTGATAAATAGAATAATAGCTTTTCATGTAGTTAAGTATCTTAAAGAAGGGTGAGATCTAACAGAATCACAGATTCTTTCTAGGAATTATATCATCATGAGAGGCTCAACTATTATATATTTTACTTCATATGCCTCAGAATCATATGTTTTCCTTTTTTCATGATAAATCGATCAGAAATGATCCCTAGAAGCATACTCCTTTTGTATTTCATATTCTTGTCTTTTAACAAATGGTATGTTTTCTATTCTTTTCAACCTATTGTGTTTGATTTCTGCCTCTATCTCTACTAATGTTGAAAGTCTAGCTTCTTTAAGATCATAATGTTCTTTATCCACTTTTTAACCTCTTCATTAGTAATAAAATTCCTACCACTTAGGTGTATAAATATGATTTTGAATTGCTTTTAAGTGTCTTGTCGCTTAATTTTGCAATGTTCTTCCTTTTGAGAAATAATTTTTTTGAAAGCCTCTTCATTTGCCTGTAATAGATTATGATGTAGATGCTGACATTCTTTTAAGTTTAGTAACAAATCATATTCTTCACTAGTAACTTTGATCTATCTTTAGCATAATTTTTCATCCCATATTTTTAAATACTCTCTAGGCTGTCTTACATGCTTATCAATATATTTACTCTCTCTATATGCTTGGGTTGATAGATCAGGATCACCTCCTTGATTTTTGTCTTTTGGAATTGAGGCTTGCATTTTAGGAATAGGTTCAGGTTTCTCTCTTTCCTTAAACATAGATTACTGGAGCGCCCTTTGGTCTTTAGCTTATATAGGTTTACATTTAAATTGTCATTTATTATATTGTTTAAGTTTTCATAATTTAGAATAGCTTTTATCACATCTAATACAAATATGTTCGATCATAGTATCATAATTAATATATAATACTTATAAAATTTCTTTCTTTAATTATATAATCTTATGTACTATATAATATTTATAAAAAGTTTTTTTTAAATATTAATTAATTATGTCTTTTAGGTTTTATGTCTCCCAATATTATCAGAGGTTGCGGTTTAGGGCTCTAATAAATAGAAATTAGTCATTAAAATTTTGGTACTCCTTCTAGAATTTTGATACCCACTTGAAATTTTGATACCCTAAAGGTTAGACTTATCAGAGATATGACTTTATTTAATCTTAAGTTATGTAAAGTAAATGGCTCTAGAATTGTTTCCTATATATCATAAATTTATTAGTATGCTAGAACATGATCTCAAGCTTTTAGGTTGATAATAATGATACATAAATTTTGGTACTATATTCGAAATTTTTTGGTACTTTGATACTATTTTTTATTCTAGAGTTTTTGAGGATGAATCATCTTTAGAATAGTTTTCTATATATTAAAAAATTAATGATATACTAGAATATAGTCTAGAGCTTTTGAAAATGAATGTGAATATACATAAATTTCTAGTACTCATACGAGTTGAGTACCAAAATTTAATCATACTAGATGATAATGAATCTGCTTTAGAATTAATTTTAAAATAGCATAAATAATAGTATATATAAAAAGTTTACAGATACTTTATGAGTTTAGCTTCAAACCTTCAGTTCTTGCCAATCTTATATCATCTCGAATCCAAATAGAATGGTATTATTTTTTGATATATTATTTGAGATAAAATTGGACTAGGAAATGCTATAAGAAATGAATTTATTCTTGGTATTCTGTGGGGTAATTTAATGCTAAATTTGATATCAAATATTTGGATAGTGAGAAACTCTCAAATTTTGGGCTAGAGTTTTAAATCCAATAAAGAATTCTTATAACTAGAAGGTTTTGAAAATATGACTGAAAATTTTTCTGAATATAATTTCAGATTTTTACCCTAGAACCTTCCTTTTTGTCCTACTAAAATAATTAATATTCTCATTTTAATTTACCTGCTAAATTCTTTTGTAAATTTTCTTGAATATAAAAAATACAAAAAAAATGTTGAGTTTCAGATAATTTTAATACTATTACATTTAATAAAGTAGAATTAGCATCTGAGAATATATAAAGAGGTGGATTTATTATTAGTTACTTGAAGAAGACAACTAAGAAATCACTCATAACTTTTGCCTGTCTTATTTTTAATAGACACTAAGCAATAAGATGACTTTTAGTATTATTATCAACTATAATTACAAGAATTAAATATATATAAAACTAATTAGTTTAATATATATTATCTGTTTGTATAATATCATTATATAGTAAAGATATTGATGCTGATTAGGTAATATCCAAAATAATTCTATAAGTTAATTATCAAATGAATCAAGTCTTATTTGAATAATTCATTCATTCTTGATCTTTTAACTCAAATAATTTATTGATCATATTTTGTGCATCTCGATATTGATTGGTAAGTGATGATTTAAATTTTTGAATTATATTATAAAAATCTCTTTTATAAATATACTGATCAGAAAAACTTGCAACTAATAATGAAAAGATTTGTTTTGATCTCATATTTTCTTTAATAACATAAAATTTGATTTTATCTATTATATTATCTGATAATTTATAATATTTAGAAATATACAAATTTGTATCAGCTATCATAGCATAATTATATTGACCAATAATACTTGTAATAACTATTTTTATTGGTGATTTGGGTTTAGTAAGATTTATATATCATAGACACATAATTTTTCTAAATAGTCTTTTCCATTGGTGAATTATATTAATAACTTGATTAGAAACTGGTTTACCAAAAAAACTACATTCATAAGTTCTACATTATTACATTGATTTTGTAACTTCAATTTAAAATCTCAAAAGGGATAAATAAAACTAAGACAATTACTTAAGGAATCACAGGTGAGGATTTACAATAACGTCAAAGAATTATTCTCAATAATAATCATGTAAGATAAACACAAAGATAAATACAAAAATAATTCAAAATATTTCAGAGATTATGCTTCAGTGACTCTAAGTTAATATAGCGAATCAATACAATATCATATAAGAAGTTCACTAACAATAATTAAAGGGATTGCACAAATGCAAAGGGTTGCAGATAATTTATAATAGTTTCAAAAGGTTTGCGAAGGATAAGTTTTATATTTGGTTAATTATACTTCTTTATTAATATAATATATAAGTTCAGTACCTAAAAGATTAAGATCTCGTTGGTGTCAAAACTCAAAGAAAATACAGAGATATTTATACATGTTGAATAAATAATAAAATAAACTAAACTAAATATATCAAAGGAATTAAAGTTACTATTTCGCTAGGTAATAAAGTTGTTGTATCAATAAAATTGCCAGATCTGCAGGCAACTAAATGGATATCTATGATCTACATGATTATCAAAAGCAATAAAGTTAACATCTAAGAATTTATCTAATTGATCGATGTACAATAAAATGGACAAAATAATCTTCATAGAAGATTTACATGGCAATAAAATTGACTTCATATTCTACCAATTAAATTTATCTAAAATTTTACCCATCATATTTTCCTCTTTTTAGATTTGAGCTTTATCGAAGAATTTTTCTTTCTTCTTTTAATTCTTTTAGACAAGGCTATAGGGGTAATTCCTAATTCTTGAGTATATTTCTTTTGTGTTTTTCTTTTTCGCAGGAGTTCTTCAGGAATTTCATTCTTTATAGATTCTTCCTTCTGGTAGATTTCATCCATTAAATTCATTAGTTTGTCTGACTTGGTCTTTTTCCAGAGGTCAATAATTATCAAAAGTAACTTTACATCATTTTCTTTTAGCATGTTATTAGTTTTTTCAACATTTTCAATGTCTTATCGATATTTTCTTACAAAGTGACTTATTTGTTGAAAATTTTCAAACATTTTCAGGAAAATTGAGGTTCAAGGTCTAATCAGCATCCTTTTATATTTTCTAGTTTTTTTGCTCAAATATAAATCACAGGATTCTAATTTTACCGATTGTGATAGATTTTCAGTAAACTTGCATTGATTGGTACTCTAAGAATTCATCCTTCAGTAGATCTCAATTTGTATACTCCATTGAGTAGTACATTATGAATATAGAATGGTCCTTTTCATTTTTCTTCCAATTTTCCAGTCCAAATTTTCTCTTTGGCAACGTCATATAAAAGAACTTTATCTTCAATTTTAAATTCAATTGGTCGCTTGATTTTTTAGTTATATCGCTTCTTTTGCTTTTCTTGTACTTTATCACATTTTCTATTACTTATTGCCTATTTTCTTCTAAGCTTTTCAAATTTATTTCCAGTTATATTTTCAAGGGTGATAATTGGTAATCTCGCTTCTCTCTCATAAATCAGGTAAAATAGTATAACTTTGTAGTAGAATTTTTCGCAGTTCGATATGCAAATAAAACATAATTTATAACGCTATCCTATTCTTATAAATTCTGTATTACTTTTACTATAGATTCGTATAAGATCTTATTGAATCGCTCAACTAATCCATTAGTTTGAGAATGGTATAATATTGATAATAGATGTTTAATTTTGAATTTATTCATTAAACCTTCTACTACTTGATTTCTAAAATGTATTTCTCAGTCAAAAAATATATAATTTGGACATCCATATCGACAAATTATATTTTCATAAATAAATTTTACAACTGTTTTTGCGTCATTTGCTGGGGTTGCACTTGCTTCAGACCATTTGGTTAAATAATCAGTAGCTATGATTATATAACAATTTCCTTTATTGGTCAATGGTAATGGTCCTACAAAATCTATTCCTATTTTTTCAAAGGGCTTTCCTACTGGTATTGGGTGTAAGAGTATACTATTTTTTGAGAGCTTCCTCTTCTTTAACAAGAGTCACAAGCTTTAATGTAATTTCTAACATTTTCAAATATTTGCGACCAATAATAGTTTTCTCTAATCTTTTCGAAAATTTTTCCTATTTCTAAGTATCTACCGGTAGGATGATTGTGTATTGCAAAGAGTATCATTTCTATTTCATTTGTTTTCAATACTTTAAAATAACTTCTAGGGTTTCTCATATTTCTTTTATAAAGTTAGTTCTTTAGGATAACAAAATGTTTTGTTTGTCTGATAATTTGTTTAGCTAATTTCTTATTATTTGGTAAATTTGATATAATTAAATAATGTTTAAGTTGATTAAATTGATTTTCTTCCATTTTAAACTCGAGCTGTCAATCACAATATTGACACTTTCGTTTTCACTCTGTTATTTTGTTGATAATAGGATAAAATTATTGGAGCATGATGAACAATTGTGCATAAGCATTTTCTTGTTGAATAAGTAAGGGTTCAGTCCACTATAAGTCATTAGTTAAATAATTAGGGTTCATGTCAGAATAAATTTTGCCACATTCGAATCTAATAATACAATCATGAAGAATAATCTCATAAGGCAAATTATGTTTGTATACCTTACAGTACGTGTGAATGTGATGATTTTCAATATCACAAAAATCAATGCATTTAGAGCCTCCTTTGGTAATTGGTTGATTTGCAATTACTTGTTTGACTTTAATATTTTCTTTGTCATTTCATTTTTTAGACATTGGTATCCAACAGTAATCAATGAGTGATTTCCAAATTGATTCATTAATTCTTGCTCAAAGTAAGCTTCTGTATTATTTTCTTCTATACTATTTTCTGGTGAAGAGATATGCTATTGGATTTCTGTTTCTTTTGGTTCATCGAAGTTTTCATCAGTTTGTATAAAAATCATGTAAGTTTCCACAATTTCGTCAGAATCTTCATTATTATCAAGGTCAATTCTTGATAAAGCATCAGCATTTGCATTATTTTTTCCTAAACAGTATTTAACTTAAAATGTATATTGTTGAAGATTTAACAGCCATCTAGCTTTTTTAGTTCAATTTTTCACAGTTGAAGTTTGTAATCATTTCAATATTGTATTATCGATTATTAAGATAAAGGGTTTTAGAGAGATGTAGTGATAAAAGTATTCAACTACCCAGTTGATTGCTAGATATTCTAATTCTTATACACTATAGTTTTATTCGTGAATATTAAGAATTCTATTTGCATAAGCGATCACTTTCTCTTCTCCTTGATCGTTCTTTTGTGCTAGAACAGCTCCTAATCCAATTCCTGAGATGTCAGTGAAAAGGTAAAACATTTTATCAAAGTCTGGATATCCTAATATTGGAGCTTACGTTAGTTTTTCTTTCAAGGTTTTAAATGCATTTTGACATTCATTGGTCTAATCATATTCAACTCCTTTCTTTATCAAGTTATTCAAAGGTTTAGCAATTTTTGAGAAATGTTTGATAAATTTTCGATAATATGATGCTAATCCAAGAAATCCTTTAATTTGTCTCACATTTTTTGGCACAGGAAATTC
>CAJVPP010003754.1:0-10846 GCA_910592005.1 Funneliformis mosseae | reverse complement strand
CGAGTTAACACTCGAATGCACAGTATTCGAATGCTAACTCGAGTCAGATACTCGAATCCTATACTCGAATTCTGACTTGAATTCTGACTCGAGTACTCTTCGAGTCAAAAGTATTCTTGACTCTACTTGACTCGAGTAATTTTTTTTTGACTCGAGTCCAATGACTAGGGCAACCCATCAAAAACTAATCCCGATTTACCTGACAAAATCTCAGAGTTTTGCCAGGCAACCCTAATAAGAAGTACACTCTTAAGCTCAACGGTAATATTATAAACAAATAAATAAATGTGATTCTATTATTATTAATTGAAGTATTAAATTTTATTTCTGAGCTCCAAATAGTAACCTAAGTTACTTTATAAATTCTACTCTAATAGCTTATAAAATTCATTATTATTATATAAGTTTTACTTTGGGTCAAAAAAATATCTATTTTTAAGAAAGATGTAATTGAAGGCCTAGAGATTATGAAGAAATGATTGTAATCACATTATATCATGTTTACAAATTGTAGTTGAAATTGTGAACATATAAAAGCAATTTACAGATATTTATCACCTTCGAGATCAAATGACAAAAAAAAAGAATAAATTGTTTTCACATGCAGAATTTGAAACATCGCACATCGGAACGCGAAAAAAGTGTTAGTCAAGCTATATGTAAAAATCTCGCATTATAATTTCACGTAATAATTTATAAGTTATCACTTTAGCGAATATTACAGTTCTTGTACGAAAGTAGCTAAACAGTGCTAAATGCTTTACAATTATTGGACTCGATGTAATTATTATTATTAGTTACATATCGAATTTTAATAAAAAATTTTTATACGAAAACATCCGGAGGTCAATTAATGTAATAATTAACTTATTTTCTAATATCTTGAAATACTTCATAATCTTCTAAAGAAAAATTAGCGTCAGTATCCCTTATATTTTTTCATAATGGTCCTTTTTACAATACAAAGTATCATAATTTGTTAACTCGTTAATTGAAAGATCTTTACGAAAACGTGGTCCGCTTATCTTATTATACCATAATGCATTATCCATATTCTTAATGTTGCTCAAAATTGCATCTTTGATGAAGTTATCCTCAAGTTTAAATGAAAATATAAAGCTATATTTAGTTTTACCAAAACCATCCTCAGATTTCCATATCAAAGGATTATATCCTCCCAGAATTTCAGATGTTCCTTTTACTTTAATAAAGGTTACAGTATTAAACTGATTATCACACAATGCATGAAATTTTTTAGGAGTAAACCCATCTCGACTTCCTCTCAATAGTAACTTAAATTTATACGGTAAATATAATTCTCTTAAATGGGAGAATTTACTATTAAAATCTATCTTATCAATCCATCTTGAAATCGTTGAAACTATATTTAAATTGACAATTTTTGTATCTACAAATGTATCAATCTTAACATTCCTAGGCAATAAAATGTTGCTATCAGCTGGCTCACTATCAGGATCTATATATGATTCTAATAAATCTTCATAAAGTTGATGCTTTAATAGTTTTTTATATGGACGAACTTTCCGTAGAAAGTCTTTAGAAGATAAGCTAATAAATCTTATTAAAGGCAAACAATGCTGTAAAGTATTTTGCACGCCTTTGAAATCACTATCTGTCCAAGTATCAGGATCAGGATTAATGGTAGTATTCTGCGCTTGTCCCCATTTTAACACATATTCCCAAACTTCACTTTCCTTCATTTGAAAATCGTCTCGTTTTAACAAGTGATATTAAGGATTTTTCGGAAAGCGAAACGAAATCAAACGACTTAAATATTCTCTCGGGTGATTTAGCCATTAAATCTGTACAAAATTTCTGTAGCTCCAAAAAATTTTTTGATTGAAAACTTGTTTGATGAGTAAGTTCAAAGTGTTGTTCATTCCACCCTGATTGATTTTCAATTAGATATTTTTGTAAATAATCAACTAGTTCTAGCAGAAAAAGATTATCAGCAGCTACCAAGACCTTAAGGAAGTCTGAAGCATCTTGATCATCTAATGAAAATATCCCACCATAAATGTATCTAAATTACAAAAAAAAAAAAAAAAAATCTTTTTCAACATTTAAAATATTAATTACATTTCATGTTTTTCAACTTATTTCAAAATAATTAGAAAGATTTTCGGTGAAATATATGGCAACTTCAAATGGGCCAAGATATCATTATTCCTTTGTTTTGAACCTAAAGCTCTTCGTAAATATGGAGAACGATAGCATAAAATATTCATATGCGTACGGAATTTTTTACATTAGGATCTTCCCCAACCCCAATTGTAACATCGTAGTATTCATCATCCTCTAACAACTCAATATAATTTTGACTTAATTTTATTAAAAATTGGTTTGACATTTTTTTTTATATTTAATTTTTTTAAAAAAAAAAAAATTGAAAATTTGGACAATAAAAAACATAAACCTTTCCAAATAAAGCTGCAGCATGTTGATCGTTTTCATTCGTCAAGCGTCTTACGTTACATCAAAATTTTCCTGATGTTATGAATTTTATATAATTAATTATAATTTTATGAATTTGATTTTAATCTATAAATTTAAAAACATCTGTAATAAAATTTCCAAAGAAAAGTTAATAAAATAAATTAAGCCTATCATCAATTAATAATATATAACCTTAATGAATAGTTTGAAATTTATTTTAAAATAAATCGATACTTTCATTGAAAAAGTATTTTTTTTTTTTTTAAAAAAAGCAGGTCAAATAAATGTAATGTTAAATATAAAATGAAATACATCATTAAATACATAATCTATCAGATGTATAATAAACCAACAATTTGTCTTGAAATAATAAATAATAATAAAAAAGGATTACAAAGGCAAACCATTTTTCTTGCAATAATCAATAGCTTGTTTATGTCGATTATAAGCGGCTAATCTCATATATCTTGCACCCAATGTTTCATCCTTAATACCAGATTTATCAGAGAAATATAAAGCAGCAGCATTAAACATACCAACGACTTGTCCATTTTCAGCGGCTTTGGTAAAATATAACGCAGCTTCTTTTATATCCTTTTGTACTCCAATGCCTTTAAATAAAAGACTACCATAACGTAATTGGGCTTCAGGAAATTCATCTCCTTCATCCGCTGCTTCTTTATATAATTCTGCTACTAATTCATCTTTTGCTACTTGGTCCAAATCAAGTTTAACTAAATTTTGTTGAATATAGTAGCCTTTCATATATTTTGCTTTCACATTACCTAATTCTGCATATGCTTCAAAACATTTATAAGCTGATTTGATATTGTCTTTGCCTCCAGGAATTTTATGTTGTTTCGCTGCTTCATCTACTGTTAAATAATCAAAATCTGCATAATTTGGTATAATAATTTTATCTGCATCATCATCATCATCTAATAAAAATTCAGATTCAGAAATATCCTGACGGTCTGACGCAACATTAACACGAGGTGATGGTATTGGTCTACAAACTTTCTTATAAAGATTTTGTAGCGTGGTAAAAATCTTTGAAAATTGAGGCCGAAAATTATGATCGGGATGAACAGCTAAGATAGTTATATCACAATAAAATATAATAGAAGGTTAGTATTTAAATATAAAGGACAAATTTGTTTATTTTAAAAAATAAATAAATATTTTAATACATTTATCTGCAAGTTCTCGATATTCTTTTGGTATAGGGGAACCGAGAGAAAATTTTTCACGGTATTGTTTGATGCAAACTTGCTCTTGTATAACCATAATATCAGCACCAAATTTCTCATAAGGAATTTTTTCTTCGGCAATTTCCCAAAGTAGTATACCAAAACTATAAACTTCACACTTGGTATCATATTTATATTTTCCATATAACCTTTCCGGAGCGCAATATCGCATAGCTTCTAGTGTTGCTGTTTGATTCCTAGTACGCTCGGATACTGCTCGACTTGATTTAAAATTTGTAATTTTAGCAGTTTCATGATTGGTAATTAAGATATTTTCTGCCCTAATATCACGATGAACGATCTATCGAGACAAGTTTATCACCATAAGTAAATACAGGTTAGTTTAGATAAGAAAATTTCTTGGGGGATGAATAAATTAAAATATATATTACCGAAGCGGCGCTCAAAAAATTTAAGCCTCTAGCAATGTCAAGAGCAAGTCTTACTTTCATTTTAACTTCAAGTGGACCATGTTTTTGATAATATTCACGTAAATTGCCATAATCAGCCCATTCCGTCACCAAATAAAATTTATCATCATAAGTAGTCAAACCATGAAATTGAATAATATATTGACATCCTTTCAGTTTTTTTAACATAGTGACCTGATTTCTAATATTATTTTTATCATCTTCACTGCTATCCCTATCAGCTGCCAACTTTAATGCGACATAATCATTCAATCCATGTTTTCTTCTCTTAAATTTTCTTACACTTACATTTTCTATGTGATCACCTTCTTCTTCAAAATCATTATATTCAAGTATCTCACTTTGGAAAACATCTGATATTGAATTAGCTACTGTCATTTGATTCAAAGCAATGTTAAGAGCCTTAATTTGCACGACGATTTCTGAAACATTTTGATCCACGTCAGTTATACCGCTGCCAATATCTCTAAGGTACTATATGAAGACGTAAGAATTCTATAAAATAAAATACTTGTATTTATAAGAGTCAACTTATGCATAAATACATTACCTGAAATAACTCTTTGATATCAGACTTAATGATTTCATTCTCTTTAATTTCATTTATATTAAAATCAATCGTCAGGGTAAAATTCATTGATTGTATAATGGAATCAAATTCACTGCTTAATTTTTTAATATCACGTTCAATGCTTTTAGATCGAATATATTTGGATAAACCTGTTAACTGAGTTATTTCTCCAACAAATTTATGTATTTTACCAATTATACTAACCAAATTTTGCAAATTATAAAAATTTTTTACTGAAAAAAATTCTACATTTTCATCCCTACGAGTTTTTAAATTCCTTACGGCTGTATCAGCTATTTGGACTCTATCCAATAATATCCCACATATTTTTTTATTATGTTCTGCTTCTTGATATATTTCTTCTATTTCATTGAATATTTTGGAAACCTCTGTAATAATTGGTAAAAATCTTGCAAAGGGAGCTAAAGTTTCAGATGTTGTTTCTATTCCATCGAGGATTGATGTTGTATTAGAATTAGAATGTAATTCTATAAGTTCTCCTTTATTATCATCAGTATTGATTAAATCAGTTACACTACTATCAATAAATGTATTTAATTGAACTGGATCTTGTTTTGTATCAGAAATTTCTAAATTATGAATCTTAGAATCAGAATCATGAGATATAATTCCTTTGCTTAATTTAGATTCATTGCTATTAAAATCATTTTCATTAATATTATCGATAAATTTATATTTTTGATTGGGAGAAATTAATTCTTCAAGAGATGAAACAACCTCCTGCACATTTGGACGTTCATTTGGTTCATCTTTCCAACAATCTAATAATGAAATCAAACTTAATTCTGTATATAAGTATGCACATATCATTAAAAAAGATACTGCATTCATTTACCTTCATATAATTTACAATATTCAATAGGAGTCCCATTAATTGTTTTTTCTCTTGTTCCGCCGATTATATTAATGATTAACCCTCCATCATAATCACCATTAAATGGTGAACGTCCACTTGAAATTTGCCACATAAGCACTCCAATGCTATAAACATCAGACTTTTTATCTAATTTATAACATGTATTATTTAAATGTTTTGGATCGATATAAGGTATTACTCCTAATATTTCTGATGCATTATTTGAAATATCTGTAATTTTTCTTGCTAAACCAAAATCTGTTAATTTAATATTTTTCTGATGCACGAGTATATTGCTGGCATGCTACAATTGCATAAATAATATTAATAACACATTTGGCAATTCAAACAAAAAAATAGTCAATTATATTACCAAATCACGATGGATAATATCTTCTTCGTGCAAAAATTCTACAGCACTTGATAGTTGAAGTGCCAACTGATATTTGTCGTCCCAATTTAGTTCATTAAAATGCTTTTTTAGATAAATTTTCAATGTGCAGCTATCAGCATACTCTAAGACTAATGAGTATACATCTATAATAAAAAGAATTTATAAATTAAAAAGTAATAGTATTAAAATTCAATAATATTTTTCTAATACAGACTTGGATTTGTCAATGTGATTCCATATATCCGTATAATATTTTCATGATTGTTAACTTTCATGTGCAGTTTCAACTGTTATAATATATTAACAAACATTTTAATGTAATTTTTTTTTTTTTGATTGAAATAATTACAGCATATTTTACCTCTTCCACACTTTCTTTGATGACTTCTTGACTATTAAAAGATTTCAAAGCGAAAATACGTTTATTTTTCCAAACAACACGATAAACTTTTCCATACGCACCCTTCCCTATTTGTTTTTTAATTTGGAAATCCGAGTATTTATACAATTTTATATGTTCATCGGCAATTGCTTTCTCTAACCAACCAATATAATCTTTTGACATGGTTCTTTTTTTTTTATTTTATTTTTTTTTTTTTTTTTTTTTTTTTGCAAATTCTAACTATTGCAATATTTTAAAATTATATAGATAAACAGCTGTAGTGGCCCAGAACTGTGCGACATTGGGCTTAATTGCGCCACAAATTTTAGCAATAAATAATAATTATTTTTCACGGCGCAAAATATGTCACGAAATGGCCAGCATCACGACAATTGGCTGGAATTAATTATGACGCACATTTGACGTATAGTAGTGACAAATAGATTTTAATTACTTAGACATCAATGACAAATTATATCACGAAATTTCGTGACATTTTTGAAGGTTACACAGGAGAAGTCTAAAAATCATGATATTCCCTAGTGACTCCGTGAAATATCACAGTTATGTCATACAACATTAAAATATAATAAGCTAAGCTTTTTGATCCACCGTTATTTTTATTCTTCCTTTTTACTTTAATCATGGGTAAAAAGAATAAAAATTTCCTAATGTATCTAACAAACACTTTCCTAGTTTTCAAATGGCAGCTAGCTTAATTTTTAAGAACTTTACTATAAATAATTTCCAAGACACTGCTCAAGAAAAGGCTTCCTTTTGTCGTGAAAAAGCAAAAGTTAAAAATACTGAAAAATCTACCAAAAACTTGAAAACAAAATTTGATGAATTTCGTGCTTTTTATTTTGTTTCTTTAATTTGAATGGATCTAAAACAAATTTTAAATATATCTCTACAATGAAAAAAAAATGTAAAATACTGTCATAAAAGTGTTCAAGGGGTTCGTGCTTATAAAAATATTAATGTAAATCAACAACTTGATACTCTAAACTCATTGATTAATATTACTGAGTTTTCTAAACAAAATAACTCAATTGTATCAAATAACATAATTTACAATAATAATAATTCTTCAAAATCGCAAATTCCTCTTCAAGAAATTTCTTTGACTTCAAATTCTCTAGGGGAAACAACAATTTTTCATAATTGTACCTTTTCAAATTTTCTTTTTACATTCAAAAATAATTAATTGAAATAATATCTATTAATAATTGAATTTCGAAAGAGAATGTCATTGTATTAATTTGATTGGTCAGCATATACCGTGAAAAATATTAGTAAAAAATGACGGCAATTGATTAGGAGCTGTGATGTAAAATATCCTTCGGGGTGGCCGATATTTTATCCCAACCAATAACTATTGACCTCCGATAAATATTCCGAATATCATTTTTCATAACAACGCGTGAAATCACTTTTTATATTATTAAAATGGTGAAGGTTTGATAGAAAGTTTGATGAAAATTTGTATTTATAAACAAGAATAAATATATAAGGTACCAATTTTATTCTCTTGTCTCGTGTATTTTATAAGAATTTTTTACAAAAAAGCAAAATGTCCGACACAAAAATTTGCGAAATAATTAATAGTCTCGCTTTTACTGAAAAAGAAAAGACCACCCTACGCTTTTACTTTTATAAAAATTGAAATAGATAAAGCTTCTTAATACTTTCCAAATGCCTAAAGCGAACTTGACTCTATAAAGGCGACTTTCTTGAAGACCGGTATGTTCCAAGTTACGTGACAACTTTTGAATATTCGGTGCTCATTAACTAACTTCGCCGAATTTGGTCCCCTAATCATTTAGATGAACATCGAGGTAAACCTTTGCGTCATATTAATTGGTCAACATGAATGTGACACGGACCTTTGCGCTTTTTTTCGCTTGTAAATTATAAAATTTTCATCTTTTGCCTCTTTGATTCCCTATCATATCTTAATGCACGATTAGCAAGAATCGTCCAGAAAGAGAAAATATGATTATTCGATTGCCTATTATATCGATTGAAGGATTATTTTTCCATTACAGTGGCAGTATCGCGCTTCCCATATACGAACGACAAATCTTTAACACAGTGTATAGTGGAATGTTCCATGAAAAGTCTTATATCATCCATGGACCATACCAAAGTGGCAAGTTCTCCTTTGTAATTGCGCTCAAGGAGTCACTCATTAAGAACAACATAGTTCCTGCGCATTTCGACATGATTGACTTAAAGGGCACAGGATTCGATATGGTCGAATCCCAGGAACTCCAGATGACGGCAAGTGATTTATTTAAACTCTCTCTGCCAATAAAGTTACCTATGTTTGTGTGGGCACTATTAAAGTCTTAGATTTGCTGTACGATAATGATTAACCTACTTGGATCTCCTTTTAACAAAGCCACCTTCCTCCCGATGCCATTCTTCACATTTGAAGAGACGGGCAAAACTCTTTCACTTATTTGAAAAGTTCTTTGATAAAAGTATCCCGAGGGATATACAGACAATCATTGCACGCGAGTCCTTCGGACATCTGGCATCTTTTATGATTCTATTGAGGTTCTTTCACAATTTTCGGGAGGACTCATCAGCAGCATAGAGCCTTATATTGAAAGAAAACTTGAACATTATCTGAATAGGATCCATATAAAGATTAAGGAAGTATTGCGAAATATGGATCAATCTAATTTATTATTTATCCTATGTCTGTGGTTTCACAAGATGAATCTTGAGAAATGGATTTACTCCACATCGGCATTCTCGTCCCCTTAACCAAAAAGAAAATAGGAGTTTTCACAAACAAAGTTTCTTTAACTAGCAACGTCATTTTTTCGTGTTGTCTTCCAAATGGTCTGGCCGCAAAGGAAATTTTGTCAATACAAGACGTGATAGACCCTCTCTCCCTGTTAACATATGCATTACACATTATCACACCGGCAACAATCGTAGACGCACGAGTAAGAACCTACATAGCCCATCGGAAAAAGCCTTTAAAGATGCGGTTTATTGTGCCATAAATGTGCTACTACCGGCATCAATTAATTGCTTGTTCGAAGTAAAATCCGGGCTCATGAAGCTCTTGATTTGACGGTAACTGAAGATAACAAAAATTGGGTGGCTATGAGTTTAAAATTGAAAATTTTTCTGCAGCTGAATTTAAGATCCAGTAAAACAGGCCGAAAAAATATGCTGAATACTTTGATATTTACTTGTTAATTTCTACCATGATGGTGGCTCAAACTTCAACGATTAATGTTCCAGAAGATGTCACCTTAGTGAATGTTAAGTACAATGCGGAATGCACCAAATTTACTGTTTATACGATTAATAACGAGATATCAATTGACGTCTCATGATTTTAAGTAGACATTCAGTTGGCTATGCTGCTATATTTTCTATATTTGTATGTATCACGCATAAATAATATAATATATCGATTTTTTATTATAATTACTTTATGGTGAATTCTCCAAATTTTAGAAAGGCCAGGTATTTATCATCTATATATATTACTTCGCTAATGTGATAAGCGGCCGAGATTGCTTTTTCTAGTATCAGACACTGAGCAACATATCCATAATACTAATGTAAGAAGAAAGTCAAGTAGATTGGTAAGGAAAGTCAAGCAGGAGATAGCCAGTATCATCTGCGGGATCTCATATGGGTTCGCCTGCAACGCTACCGGTGAACTCTCCTACTCTCCCGAAGTTTCAAGAACAACATTACATCAGTCACCCAAAGCACCGATACCATCAATAATATATATAATATATTCACCAATTATGGTGGCGCAAATGATGAGCAATTTGGATTTCTCCTATCGAATTTTGCATATTAGTCTTATGTATTATTACAAAACTCTTGTAACTGCAATGCAGGAAGAAAATAAAATGTTATGGTATGTCACGCTAATAAAAGTAAGCATTCAATGCAATAATGACATAGTAATTTTTGGACTTTAATGGAATTCCAATTTTTTTACGCAATGTAAAATCGATTTTATTCATGTAAAATTTGTGGCGTAGCTAAATCTTTACATAAAAAAAAAAAAATGCGGTTATTAAAATAAATTTAAAATACTCGCGGGATTAAAAATATAAGAGAATTAAGATAATTCAAAGTTCAAACTAAAGTAATTAATTCAAAAATAAAAATAAAATGAAAATATTGCGAAAATTAAAAATTAAAAAAAAAAAAAATTGGAATTAAAAAAGAATAGTAATCAAACCAGGTTTCGAAGTCACATGATATCGATACTTTAATGATCCGGAAATCATGTAAAACGCGTGAATTTATGCTTAAAAAAATAATTATTTGTTCCGAAATCACACGATTAATTGTTCTATTTTTATTGTTTCCAGTGTATATTTTAGGGCGTCAATAAAAAATAATATCGCTTTGTTCTTTCATTTTGTTTAATTCAATATTTATTGAACAGTTTACAACATAAATAATGAGGCAGATTTTGCAAAAAGAAAAAA
>CAJVPP010003753.1:0-10850 GCA_910592005.1 Funneliformis mosseae | reverse complement strand
TGGTATTTGAGTAACGTAATATATAATAAAGGAACATTTTAATCAATGCGTCACATTTAAATTAATAATTAGTACATGTCACGTGAATATTTTTGTATAGCGAAAATCTTATCTTTATTCGTTATATACAGTTAACGAATTCCCTTGCTATAGCGAAGTGTGACCTTCGGAACACAAGATTCGTTATAGAAAGGGTGAACTGTACTTCCTTAATCTTTATATGGGTCCCATTCAGGTAATTTTCAAGGATTTCTTTCAATATAAGGCTCCATGCGGCTGATGAAAATTGTGAAAGAGCCTCAAAAAGATTCCGGATGTCCGAAGGACTCGCGTGCAATGATTGTCTGCAAATCTCTACGGATACTTTCATCAAAGAATTTTTCATATAAGAGAAAGAGTTTGCCCATCTCTTCAAATATGAAGAATGGCATCGGGAGGAAGGTGGCTTAATTAAAAGGAGATCCAAGTGAGTCATAAAAAAAATAAATGCAAAAAAGGATATAAAAAAAAAACCACCCAAAACTAATAAATAAAAAAAATAAAATTAAAGAAAATAAATATTCAATCGTGAAAAAAAAAAAATAAATAAAATCAATAATACTAACTTAACTGATACCGCGCAATCCGAAGAAAGAACTTAATGCAAGTATTTTTTGAAAAATTTGTCAGCCCGAAGCATTCGCTGTTTGAAGTAAGAGAGATCTAACCAGGTTTGAAGAATATTTTCGTAAACATAAAATTTTTTGTTAAGCAAGCAAAAAATATATACTATTTAGCAAATGTTCTATTTAATTACGACTAAGTAATTACTATTCAAACCTTGAATTCTGGTATGGATTATTTAAATTTAGAGACCAGTGAATCAGTTGAGTTAATCAGTATATAGAAATCAAATGTGAACATATAAAAATTAGATAAAATTGGGGCATTTCCATTTAACGAAAATTTCGTTCATAATGTAAAATTATCTACAACTGTTTGAATTTGGCAAGCCTTGTTCAGTTAATCGAATGAAGACAGTTCATACCATTAAAATTATTGCCTCAATCAGGTAACGTGGTGGTCTTAATTTAGAATTTGTTTTATATTGATTTAAAATTTATGTCACAGCAAACGAAATTCAATCTCTAGATATAACATTCACGTTACCAGATAGCAGAATATTAAGATTGAATATCTTTATTATGCTTCGATACAGCTAATATGGACAATATGAGTATTCATATTTGTAGTTACAAAAAAAGAATTAATTTCTTGCCACGCCAGTAAAATATAAAAAATAATATAATGATAAGTAATTGTTATCGGTCATGTTGTGGATGATACTAGGATTACTACTTTATCATGTGACCTATGGCCACATTATATAATAGCATTATTCAAACATGATTTCACTTTTTTCAAAAACTTTATAAAGAATTATGAACTTTACAAAACCTCTCAACTTCCAACACATGAGGAAATCAATGAATTAAAACAAAATATCGCTAGTTTCAAATACTGAAATAAATACTGCAAAGTGGCCGAGTTGTTGAACAATTTAATAAAAGTTGTTGTATATAAAGATTCGCCTATATCTACTATAGCTCAAACTCAAACTCAAGCTTCTGCAACACAAAATATCCAATATTTAAGACAAGTTAATATATCAGGAAATGTAAAGACTTCAGTAACGGTACCTTTAAACCACCTTGTCACTCTAATCCCTAATGATTTCTTATTGCAAAAATCGAAAGCATTTATCTGGTACTAATAACCGAAATCCTTTAACTTGCATTAATAACAATATTAAAATTAAACTTCGGTGACAAATCAGGTAACTCATTCTTTTAGAACTTCCTTGAGATAATTCGGAACTCAACTAAATAGATCTTTTCTTTATAAAGTAATATATTGCAGTGAAATTTTTAATGGCAGTTAACTCCAAGAAGTATTCAAAAAATAAGGAGCAACTCGTTCATGAGCGTTGTTGTACAATGCTGTCAGCTGTAATTAAATCAAAGTACTTTACGTCAAACCAAAACCGCACATTATCCCCTCGTTACCTGGTCTAACTGGAAAAAAAATGATCAAAACAGAAAAAAAGATAAAATTCAAATTACGAAAATAAACAAATATACTGTCCTTGTCTCTCCTTACTGTTGGCGTGAATAATAAACGTCAATAAGCTCATCACCAAAACATTTTTTTTTAGCTTTTTCATGTTGTGAGAAAAAAAAGAAGCTAAATATCTTTTGGAACGCATATTATAATGGGCAAGTTCATAAGCACTTCCAACTGTTATATAGTAAAATACCGTAAAAAAAACGACGTTTTAGTAGAACACGGACATTCTTTATTATTTTTTTTTTTTTTGAAAATACACGTCGAAATCGTTAAAAATACATATTATCGTTCCTAAGAATGAAGTATTCATGATATATTAATACGTTCAAATTTAATAAGCTGTTGAGATGTGATACAGATGACAAATAATTTACCACGATCACGTGATTAACTTCGCTTTATACATCCCCAAATATATTTTTTCGCGAAATTTGGATCGTACCTTACCGGTTTTCTATCTACCCTAGCATGAGTATATGGACAGTGCTTTAAAATACAGGAAATTTTTTTCATAACTTACCCGATTCAGCGCTGCTTCCCAATACCGCATAAATCAATAAAAAGGCGCAGAAGAGGGTTTATTTTATTATTTTTTAAATTTATTTGTTTTTATTATAATTATTTTTTTTTTTATAAACGAAAGAACAAATAAGGCATAATTAATAGCGAAAGTTCTATTTCACATTGATTTAGATTAAGTAAGTTCGCACCGTGCAATCCGACTAATAAAAATATTCTTTTATTTTTCAAGATTTATCAAGATAATTTTGAAAATTCGACGATTTCTATGGTTGAGATGGCCACATAAGTTTTTATTTTTAATTTTATTTTATCAGTAAATTTTTTTTGTTTGATAATTTATCTTATTGTTTTGACCAGAATAATGATTATACTACATAGATTTTTTATTTAAATGATGCGGGTCATGTGCGATCAAGGATTAAATTTAAAAAATTTTTTATTTAATGAAAATTAAATTTGAATTTGTATATTTTATTTTTTTGATGCTATTCTTTTATTATTTTATAATTTTTTTGCATGTGCGCAAGCAAATATAACCAAAGCTAAAAATAAAAGCAGCATCAAATCCTCTTGCAAATCTGTTCAACCTGTCAAATGGGGACCAAATGGGTTTAGGTTGATATTTTTGGATCTTGTTCTTTCTCGTGATGAGAAAATCTGTGATACTCAAACTAGTATCTCCATAGGTGTTCATAAATTGACGGGTACTTTGTTTTTTTTGAATGTTTTAATGGAAACTTATCGTGAGTTGCTTCTAAGATAAATTATTGGATTTAGGAATCGGAAACGAGGCATGGAAGTAAAGCAGTGACCACATATAGTACAACATGATCTCGAGCTGCACCTCATAACATAATTATTGAAAAATTCTCCTACTGGCCTATCGTACCCATCATTTTTTTCTTTTTTCAACTCCTCGAGCAGTTTTTCCTATCAAGCTTATTTAACGGATCATTTTTAAATTTAAAGATGTCTTTATCTGTAGAAATATCTATAGACATGTCCAACATGTCCATGTTGCTAATGTTGGAGTTAAAGAACTTATTCAATAAGTTATATACAAATATACTTAGGAGAGTCGTTCGACAAGAAATGATCGAAAAAGACTATGTCGGTCAAGATGTTTTGATCGAAAAATTTGACTGCAACAGCATTGTATTTTCGGGATAAGATAATTGTTAAACCGGTTTGAAAATTATCCTCGCCGGATATACCTAAGATTTGCTACGCTAACGTTTGTTAAATTAAAATTTATTGGCGAGGATAAATTGGATAAATTTAATGGCTTATAATCATTTCGGGATAAGAAAATCAACTTCTTGTAAATTAATGAGTGAATCACAGTATAGAGTTTATATCTATTATCCGTTAAAAACGGATATCAAACAGTTATTTGAATATCCGGATATGGATCGTATATCAACTGATAAATATGACATGATGTTTGTTCAACACGTTTTACCGTTCTAACTAAAAACAAAAAAAATAAACAATTATACTTGTAAATATTTAAAATTAAATAAAGCATTTCGAAATCTATAATTCCGTTTGTATTTGACCATTGAAAGGATCTATCTTTGGCATTTTACTTGATAATTTTTGTTTAGTTTTCGTTGTATGATTTTTTTAATATTTCCTCATATTATTATGAGTGGCCACATATCAAGAGAACTACAAATCAACAAATAAAAAGTGTTCTAAAATAAAAAATTACAGAAAGAACAAGAAAATAAACAACAAAAAAAGCAAACAAAACAAGAAACACAGAAATATAAACAGAACACGTGTCACAAGATCTACTGCAAGATTCACTACAAGATTCAACTTAGAACTAGTAAGTAGACTATTGAAATTTTCTAATGATATTAATAATTAACAAAGTCTTATTTGGAATTATCTGGAAAAGTTACCACCAACAGAAAAGTATAAGAAACGTATCAAGTGTCTTGTCAAAAATTCTGGTCAACCTTGCGAACATACAGTATAATGGGATCTGATGGTAGTACTGGAAATTTTATTTTTCATTTAGTGAAGCATTGTATTACACGCGATGGTGATCTATCACAGAATAATGAAAATGTTAAAGAAACTCAAAATATTTCTGCCAAATAAAATCGATTAGATAGGAAGTTTGTTGGAATTATTATAAAAGATGATCAACCAATAAGCATTAGAAATGAATGAAGGGTTTCACAAATTTGTAAAAGAATTAGATCCACTTTATGAATTACCAAGCGATAAAAAAATGAGAGAACTGCTAGTTAAGAGTTACAATTTTTGTAAAAAAAATTATTCATCTATTTGAACAATGTGTTATATCATGCTCTTTAACCTTAGACCTTTGAACATCAAGGAGTAGAGCTGGTTACTTAAGTGTAACTTGTTCATTTACAAATACAAAATTTAAACTTTGTGAAGCTACAAATGAGCATTTAGGATATTCTGAAAGACCAATTCAGACACATTTCAGATTTTCCTAAATGACCACTAATGATTTGAGTTTATTAAATGACAGACTTGTAATTTATATTTAATATTTTTATTTTTAAAACTTTATTATTGTAAATAAAAATGTAAATAAACTTTATATTAGCATTTGATATCCAAAATGTGCATTTGAGATAAATGCACATTTAGAACAAATGAATATCCCAAATGACTTTTGTTATTTTGGATATTCCAATTGTGCATTTTGATTTAAGATATCTCAAGTGCGCATTTTAGATATTAACGCATTTAGGTACAACATCTGAAATTGTAATTTCAAATTCAGTTAACTGATCTTGGAATCTCAATTTCAGATACTTGAAGATCGTCTGAAATTCTAACTTCAATAAAAATCAATTTCAGTCAGTCACAACAAATTCATTAATAAAAGTTATTTGAAAATAATAATTTTTCTATCTGAAACTTGGTCTGAACAATTCTAAATATAATAGATTTTACAAATTTTCTTAAAAAAATGGTGATGTAAATAAACTTATTATCCATAACGTGACTTTTAATAATTAAAAATTTGAAAATGACATCAACTTTGTCATCATACAAATATATAATTCTGATTCCAATTAAATTATTCAATATAAAATATTTAAAATATTGTTAGTGTCAGTAAAGAAAAAAAATAATAATTGCTTCAGAACGTCACTTTTAGTTTTTTGTTAAGTTAGGCTTGAAGTAGCTTTTTATGCACAAAATTAGAAAAACTATCACATACATTGAAGCTGTGATCTGTGACTACACTAAAAATAAGTCATGTGATCTAAATAATTAACATATTTGATGAAGTTGACAAAGTTGCTAAAGTTGTTAATGTTGATCAAGTGAACATATTAGATAAATAAATTATATTTATTATATTTATTAATTATATCTTATTTATTATATATATTATATTTGTCACAGTTATATTATTTATTCCTTTGTTATATTTGTTATAGTTGATTTTATATTATTTATTTTATATAAATATCTTATATTTTCCCTTGAGTTGAAAAATAACTCAAGTTGAAGTTTTAGGATAAACTAAGAGTTTAATAAAGGAATCATTAAATTTATTTACTATTGATTTTTGTTATGTCTTTATTAGGCATGATTGTGATATTGTCTTGTAATTAATTTGACAGATTGAATTAAGAGTTTATTGTTTAAGTTTACAGATACCAAGATAACTAAAGTGGTGATTCCTGCCAGAACTTCTACTTTTAGTGAATGAATTTTAATTTCTATCTTACATTACAATAAAATCATATTTAACAACACTCCGAAAATAAAAATTACTTATCAACTGACTACACTTGTATAATTTGCTATCTACCTTCAGAAGAAGTATCTTTACTGTTCAAACATTTTTGGAATTGGATTAGCACTGAATTTGATGCTCTTGTGTATACTGAAAAAATAGTAACTTTGTTTGATCAGTATCAAAAACATTTTAGTGAATTACAGCTCATTAAAACTCTTAAAAGAGAAGTTAAATTATTATTATATAGTTTAACCTTCGTTAACTCTTTTGATTTCAGATTTAATTTTAACTTTATTGCTATTCATATATTAGAAGCATCTTATTATTCAGTCAACTTTAAACATCCTATAATAACTGAATTACAACTTTTAGTACTTCTCTCATTAGAACCCTCAAAAAGAAATATAATAGACGCAAACCAATTTAATGCCTTTGTTATCCAGATCACAAATTCTATCAATCAACTCACTCAGAAAGTCTAAAACAGACCTCTACATTAACCACTGAAGAGAGAAACTAATTTAGTCCCAATAAAATGCTTCTCAGAAAAAAGTGAAGAGGAACTATCTGATTAGATTGCCCATTTTGAAAAAACTGCGAAAGTTAACAACTAGAATAATGAATAAATGATTGAAATTGCTAGAGGATTTCTTGATAATATAGCTACTGATTAGTATAAGGATACTACATTTGCTTAAGGTTGGAGAGTTGCAGCTGATGAAAATGATGCTAAGACCTTTGTATTTAAATTTGTAAACCATTTTTTTACAATTGAATAACAAAATAAATGGCATTATAAACTCAATAATATTCTTCAAGAAAGGGATAAAAAGGTAAAATCATACTCTAATAGATTTAAGAGATTAAGGAAAAAGGTAGACTCTGATAATGATCTACTAGAACAGCATATTATTAGATTATTTCTAAAAGGATTAAAAAAGGATTTAATGTGATATGTTGCTACTAGTAAACCTACAGATATTAATGAAGCAATTCAAGAAGCTATCAATTATAAAGCTGAAGTTTATTTTGAAAGACAAGCTGAAAGATAAGAACGTCAAGTAGATTGAAATGTTAGAGCTTCCACTAATAATGCTTTTGAAGCTTTAAAGAAATAAATGGAAAAGCTAACTCTTAACTATACTAATATTGTTACAATCTTGAATGTTAAACTCAAATAAAACCTAAAGTCACAGAACAAAAACCAGATATATCCCAAATCACTTATTTTAATTGTCAAAAGAAAGGTCACTACTCTAGAGAATGTGACTTGTTTCCTAAAAAAAGAAAGGATGCAAATATGGTCAAAGTTTATTCTAACCTTAATTCAGAAGATAAGAAGAAAATTATAAAGAGGTTTATATTACTTTAAGAGTAAGGGTCACTCTATATACTACTAATAGAAGAGATGTCAAAGAGAAAAATAAAAGGATATCTGAATCTCAACAAAAAATGAGATTAAGAAATAAAAATATAAGTAAACCAATTTTTCTTACCACTTTGATAGATATTGAAGAAGGAATTTCAACTTTAATGGTTAAGAAACTCTGAAGAAAAATACCACGCACCCTCTTTACTGTTGACCAATTAGCTTTTTATAATATTGCTAAGGATATTCTAAACTTACCTTCATCTGCGAAACTTGGATAATGGTTAAAATATCTAGATCAAAGAAGAAACTTAGCTAATGCCTTAAAAGAACTAACATTAAAGAAACTAATAATGTTGACCTTGATGACAAATATATAAGTGATAATAATGATAGTTCTACAACTGCGATCAGATGTACTATTCAAATCTATCATAGCAATATGCAAGCTATTCTTGACTCTAGTGTAGCTATCAGTATCATTACAAGTAATTTAGTCAAATGACTTAAATTAAAGATTGATAAACCATTAAAAATAATCATCAATACTGCCAATGAAAAAAGAGCTAGAGCTTTAGGAAAGATCAATACCATCAAGATAACCATTAGATTTATTCATATGCTGATAACTTTATAAGTTATTGAATCTTTTGACGAAAATTTATTATTAGGAACTGATTAGTTTAAAAGAACTAAAGCCATTCTTAACTTTGATGAAAGAAAAGTAAAACTCAGATATCTTACGAAATCTGCCTCTATTTCAATCACTTTTTATGACAGTTCTTCTGTTAAATTAGATGAAGAATCTGATATATCTATAAATGAACTAATTGATGTAAATGAAGATTTAACTTACAATAACTAATATGAAAATGAAGATCTTGATAAATGAGATATCTTATTTTTTAATAGTGAAGAAGACCTCTCTGATGAAGAAAATTTATTTGATTTTGACGAAAATGAGTTATTTGCCAACATTTGGGATGACAATCCAGCAGTATTCTTAGCTACAACTGAAAAGCCAAAGCCTCAAAATAATGAATGGAATATCCAAGAAGACTTACATGTTTGACCTTTAAATGCTAATTAACAAGAAATTTTTGAGCAATTCGTTGAAGAAAATAAAGATATCTATGCTTTTAGTTAAACAAAAATTGGTCATACAACTTTGTTTCAACATCAAATCCCTACAGGAGATTATGAACCAATTGCTAACTTTGCATATCGTCTAAAAGATCCATCTAAATTAAAATTCCTTCAAGAAGAAATTAAACAAATGGAAGAAAATGATATTATACAAAGGTCAAAAAGCCCTTAGGCTTCTCTAGTCGTTATTATATTCAAGAAAACTGAAGATGTATGCATCTTTATCGATTATAGAAAACTTAATGCTATAACCAAAGAAGATGCTTATCCCCTTTCACTCATTGATGACTTGCTTGAAAAATTTAGAAATACAATAGAAAAGAGTAATAATGAGAAAACTGCTTTTATCTATTCATATGATCTGTATGAATTCAAAAGAATGCCTTTTGGATTAAAGAATGCTTCTGAACCTTTCAACGTTTAATGAATTTTGTCTTATAAGAATACCTCCATAAATTTGTAGCAGTATATTTAGATGATATCATCATCTACTCAAAAACATATAAAAAATATTTATAACATTTGCAAATAATATTTGAAGCAATCAGAAAGGCAAATTTAATGATTAAATTAAAAAAATGTCAATTTTGCCTTCCAAATATTCCGTTCCTTGTACACATAATAGGAAGAAGTGGTTTGCAACCAGATTCTGAAAAAATTTGAAAAATCAAAGAACTTCTAGCACCTAAAGGATTAACTGAATTAAGAGCAGTCCTTGGATTGTTCTCATATTATCATAAGTTTGTGAAAGGATTCTCTCAAATTGCTAAACCAATAACAATCTTACTAAAGAAGGATGCTCCTTATATTTGGACAAATGACCAACAAAAATCTTTTGATAAATTAAAGAAGAAACTGATTACATCACCAATCCTTCAATATCTGATTTCTTTAAGGAATTTATACTCTATACTAATGCCTTAGGAGTAGGACTTAGAGCAGTATTATCTCAATTAAATGAAAATAAAAATGAACGTGTTATTGCATATGCAAGTAAAAGCATGAATAAAGCAGAGCAAAATTATCCAATTACAAACCAAAAATATTTAGCAGTAGTTTGGACTATTAGGAACTTTTATCATTATCTTAACTCTAAACCTTTTACTATCGTAACTGATTACTCTACTCTTAAATGGTTGAGAACTTCAAAAATACTAAAAGGACGACGTGCATAATAGATAATGGAGTTGTAATAATATAACTTTAATATTTAGCACAGACCTGAAAAAATAATGTTAACGCTGATGGATTATCTTGATTAATCCCTAAAAAAGAACAAGATAATTTCTCAAAAGAAGTTTTTATGCTTATAACAAACAAAAATGATGATAAAGAAATAGAATGACATATTTCTTCTAAAATAGTAAAACTTTATCAGAACAATCACAAAAAGAAATAGACTTTGAGGAAGAATTAATATCATAATACTCTCATACACCTTTAATTAATGCTCTGAACAGTTCGGTTCAGTCCGGATTATAGGCCAATCCGAAACCAATCCGAAAATTTTGGTTCGGTTCGGTTCGGATTATAAATCCTAAAAATGCCAATCACAAAACCGAACTGAACCGTAAACCGGTAAAAATCCGAACTGAACCGAAAATTTTGGATTAATCCAAAATTTCGGATCGTTTGGAACGATCCTTTTATCGTTCTTTTGGAACGATAACTTCAATCGTTCTAAATGAATGATTTTCTTATCGTTCGTTTGGAACGATAACTTTAATCATTCCAAATGAACGATTTTTTTATCGTTCGTTTAGAACGATAACTTCAATTGTTCCAAACGAACAATTCTTTTATTGTTCGTTTGGAACGATAACTTCAATCGTTCCAAACGAATGATTCTTTTATCGTTCATTTGAAACGATAACTTCAATCGTTCCAAATGAACGATTCTTTTATCATTCTTTTGGAACGATAATTTGATCGTTCCAATCGAATGATTTTCTTATCGTTCAT
>CAJVPP010003752.1:0-10850 GCA_910592005.1 Funneliformis mosseae | reverse complement strand
AAGTTTTACTGTGTCTGTAATTGTATTTTTTCTATCAACCTCACATTTGTAAAAAATAAGGATGTTAAACGGCCCTTTAAAAAATTTTGAAGTTTTAAAATTACTAATTCTAGAAGGGCTCATCAGGAGATCTTTTTTTACATAAAATTTATGATATTTTTACGCAGTTTTACCACGGCGACTGGTGTTTTATTTGATAATTTTAGTTTTGCGTAAAACCCATTTCTTACATTTCACCTTTCCAGTCTGATAAGTAGCTTTTTTTTAAATATATATCAATAAAAAAGAAATAAATAATAAATGCTGTAGGAACCTTCATCAGATGATCGAGGAAAATGTTGTTGATGATTGAATGTTTGTGATGATGGATTATGCGAATAACGATTCCTGCTTCAGCGCCTTAAGGAGCGCATAGCGGTATATCTCATAATATCAAATGGGTAACTAAATATTTTTATGTTACAAAATTTTGGATAAGAAAAAAATTTAAGAACCAGAGAAATCGTTACTTGAAGAAAATATATTATGGTGCTCGTTGGTCCGTTCAACGGCCATTTTTTATTTTTTTTATTTTTTTTTTTTTATGGGGATAACCATATGTGTGAAATAATACATACAACATATATCATTCACGTGACTATAGACACAACAAGACAGCAATGATTGATCATTCAATTTACACTGATTTAATGACACGAATAATATTTGTATAAAGTATTAGTAACATTTTGAAATTGAATTATCATCGGATTAGATTAATTCAGACGCAAAGAAAAAGAGAACAAGTAGCAAAGGGAATTAATCATCCAAATAACAATTTTAGTATGCCAACCCGTCGAATTTTTCATATGCTGATGCTCTTGGAGGCATCCTCGTAAACATGCGCTAATTCATGAAAGAGTGTTGACTTTTCAGAGTTGCGATAACCTATTTGACGATAACAATATGCTTCATGCCTAATGAATGCAGAAGTAGATGCAATAAGAAGCCAACATGAAATGCAAAAAAGGTTGATCTTCGGGTTGACTCAAGAAGAGGTATATTTAAAGATGCTTCTATTATTACGGAAATTTTGCTTTCAAAAGATTCTTCTTGCTGGTTTATAAGGCACATTCTATTTAACATGTGCAAATTCTCGGATTATTATCCGGATGGATAACATTATAAAGTAATTATTTCAATAATCGATCCAAAGTTAATTATTTAATCAAACAGCTGCATCATTTTGGGATCACAGACAATCTAAAATAAAGGCAATCGGATTTTAAGGGTATGAATTAATAAAAATTTTTTTGACATTAACCTTTATAGAAATTTTGCAGGACCGGTTATATTTTTCTAATTTAATAATTTTAATAATTTCTTTGAGTCATATCTTCAAATCTTCAAATCTGTTATCTTTGTTAGAGGGATACTTAATTCTCTTACAAAATATCATATTACTAAATTTATAGGTTTGGCGTCTACACACGATAACAGGAAATTCAAGAAATGCGTTATATATGGTCTGGTCTGATCATAGTAAAATTTAACGTGAGAAAAACAATCATGAAAATATCTCCAATTTAATCCTGATTGGTCTGTTAATAATCCCAAAAACACATTAGACTGAAATTATGACCAATCGAACCCAATTATAATTCAATCCTTATTTTGGGATTGATATGACTGATCATCTCGTCTCTAAACTCCGGTTTGTCGCCGAAACGTCCACTAAATTAATTTTTTTTTCTCTGACAATATCAAGATGTCGATCCTCAATAATGTTTCAGGTTTGATTTTTTGTTTCAGATATAAAGGATAATCTCTAACATAAAAAGAAAGTTCGATCATTACTGAAACTGCATGATGCATCGGTTTCTTCTCTTCGGTTCATTATTTATATGATAAAAAGCTTTTTCAATAGATTGATCATTTGTTTTAGGAAAATTTACTAAGCTCAAATAAAAAAACACCTTTCCCCTTTAAATTTTTTTTTTTTTTTCTTTTTTCACATTTGAAATTTTATTTGACATAAAAATTCAAAAAAAAAAAAAAAAAAAAAATATTAAATAATAAAAATCTTTGATACGTATTATTTAAATGCTCAGGATTATTATTCGTTTTTGTTTTTTATGATGTCATTATACCTTTGTTTGATGTTATGCTTGGTAATAGTGTCGGTTAGATCATTTACACCGGAGGCAAGATATGCGCATTCAAGTTCATTAGTCGGAAATAAATTATATTTCTTTGGAGGTTTAGGGGATGGATCCTATATATCGACACAAACATTTTACTTGGATTTATCAAAATCATTTAGCCTAAGTAACTTACCGTGGGTGGATGTCACTTCAATGCCGGTCGGGGTATCATTCACACAATCATTCGTAGGTGGCATGTCAAATGATAACGTGTTTCTCTTTGGAGGGTTTAGAACGAATCCATTGGATAATTCATTAAATCTCGATGATAAACTTTATTCATTCAACACGGAAACAAAAGCATGGTTTGAACCGATCGTTAAAGGGGTGAGACCGATACAGAGAAGGCAGTCCCAAGTTTCTGTTGACGTGAATGGTAAAGCCTATTCATTTGGTGGGGTGATTGATGAAAAGACGGGAAGTTTTGGGACAACCTTGTTGCAAGATATGAATTCATTTGACACGTTCAATTCGGAATGGTCATTGAACATCTCTTTAACCGATCCGGCCTTACCATTCCCACGTAGTGATTACACGTCAACAATTTTAAGTAATGGTTTAATAGTTTTAATCGGAGGTTGGGAGCAATCCACTTCGGATACAGGTTTATTCGTTTACGTTAGCATGAAAGTTTTGAATTTGTTTGATACTAATACCGCCACTTGGTCGTCTACGGAAGCTCAAGGGGATGTAATTGATGAAAGGAGAGCTCATCAAGCGGTATTGACGCGAGATGAAAAAATCATAATCTATGGGGGTGTGAAGGATTACTGGACCCCATCCACGCCCGAATTGGCCGTGTTAGAAACAAGGGATGGACAATTTCGTTGGTCCGTACCACAAATCACGGCGAGGAATCGTCCACCACCCCTTGTATATTTTACATCAAGTATTTTTGAGGATTACATGTTTGTATCATTTGGTAACATAAGCAATCCGGTGACAAGCCCGTTGAACACCTCGTCGAAAATATATTTGATGGATACGAGGAATTTCACGTGGGTGGATACGTTTGAGGTAAAGGCGTCGGATGTGGATCCAACGACGCTCACCAAAACTCAAACGTCAATCATAATTGGATTGTCGACTGGGGGTATAGTTTTGATCATACTCGTCTCGACTGTCACTTGTTACCTTCGACAGAAAAGGAGGAAGGGATTTATAACGAGCAAGGGTATAGATAGTCGCATCGTTACTCCCAGTACTGAACGTTTCACGGTCCAAACTGCAAGACAGATTTCAATTAATTTGCCTAATTCACCAAGTACACCACGATCACTAACTCGATCACCTCATTCACCTAGTACACCTACTTCGCCTTACAGTTCATCGGTTCAGTATACAGCCACCAATTCCGGTCACTTTAGTCAAGCTAGTTCATCCATCGGTGGAAATAGATGGGAAAACGGTTATTACCCACAAGCTCATTTTGGAGGTGGTCAGCAGTATTATCAACCTTATGCTGAAAGTTATCCGAATTATACCCCACCATCTCCATTATTACCCCCAAACCAACCACAACAATATTTAAATTCACCTATTCAACCGCAGATTGTACAGAATGTTGTATTACCCGGTGTAATACCACAATATGGTTACATACCTCAACAAGTTGTTTATCAATATCAAGACCCTCCATTTCCTTATCAAGAGTATGATAATCAAACATCACGTCCCGAAACTCCATCTCCGTTTCAATACCAAGGAAATGATTACCCCCCTCCTCTTCATCTGAATCATAACCCTTCAAGATCATCCTCTACCCCCCGATCCATACCCGCCTCAAATAAAAATGTTACCCCTCCAAATACTCGTGTCATAACTCCTACGATTACGATTAATAGGCCCACTAGTTTAATTGAGAAAATTAAAAAATTAGGTAGTGATGACGGCAGTGGCGCTAGCAAACGAAGCAGTTTCATGGAGAGAATAAGACGAATAGGCAATGATGATAGCGGCAGTACCAGTACCAGCAAAAGAGATACGAGTAATACTTTTTATACCGAAAGTAGTGAAGCTAGTAAAAGAAGCAGTATGATGGAGAGATTAAGAAGTATTGAAGATGAAGATAGTAACGGTAGCACCAGCAAAAGATATACAAGTAATACTGTTAATTCGGTTACCACAAACGCTACCAGTAATAGTAATAATGTTAATGATTTTATTGGATTATATACGAATAATGAGGATGACGATAATGATGGTGATGACGATAATGATAATGATAATGAGACGATTAAGGAAGAAGGGAGTGACAACAAATTTTAGGATGATGGAAAATTCGGTAATTAATATAATTAATGGGATGTGACATGTAAATAAATGTTTTTTTTGTATTTATAGAAAAAAAATTTAAAATATAAATTATATAAATTACATTAGTTAAAATGTAGTAAAAATAATTTAATAAATTCTTTACGATACGCGTTAAGTTTCCTTTTTGATAGACGAATCTCATACTTTTTTTGTACATATTAAATTTAATCAGCAGCTGATGCAATACTTAAATTAGACAATAAAAAAATGGGTTGTAAACATTTTTATCGGTCCAAAATTTATTAAAACAAATTGTTTTAAAATACACAACCAAATTTTCTTCTTTTTATCGAGTCCAAAAAAAAAAAAAAAAAAAAATTTTTTTTTTTAAAAAAAAAGAATCAATTAAAATCATTGTGGGTTTATTTTAATTCAAAAACGAAAGAAGAAACCCGATAGAGTAATCATTTTTATTATATTAGTAATTCTTTATTCTTGGACCAATAATTGATACCTTTGCTATAGGACGTGGGCGAAGTCGAAGCAAAGGTAGTTTAATCACTACTATTACCAATTTCTGTAGTTTGTGTAGCGTCTAGAATTTTCTAATCCGTAGTTTTCATAAATTTTGTTCGAGAATATTTTAAAATTGCGGGTCAATGGATTTTCATTGGCCCATTGTATTCATGTGATTTCGTTACGTCAACCTAACCTAGTTTAATACGTCGATCTTGAGATTTTTATTCAATTAACCAATCTTGTTTCGTAAAAAAAAAAGTAAAAGAAAAAGAAAAGCAACCCCAAGCTTTAAAACGCAACAAAAAAAAAATTTCGGCAACAAAGGATTCATCATTATGCCTTTCATTACTTGCTTTGTTCCTGGTGACTCAGAAACCTTCAAAATCAATATCAGAAAGGACAAAGACATTGTTGAACTCAAGAATGTCATCAAAGAGAAAAAACAGCTATTGTTCAGCACTATCGATGTAAATAAACTTATCCTCTGGAAGGTCAACATCCCAACTGGTGATGATCGAAGCATTCATAAACTTTCCGCCGACGCAACCATCAATATTGAGGATATCGGAGGCGAGTTGTTGCCTCCGTTGGGAGAAATTCAAACGCTATTCCCCAAGCAGCTTGCCAAGGATCATATTCATGTCCTCGTATTGTCAGATGACATAAATGAGCTTTCAAAGAGATGCGATTTAGGTGAGTATGATATGCAAACAAACGAAAGGTTAAAATTCGTTCACATATAACAACCTCTCTTGTCTTTATACTCCCTCCCTTTCGTTTAGATCCCGCCTTCATCCCATATTATTTGAGAACAAATGCAAGGATACTCCTTGAAATTATTGACAACAAGATGCAAGTTAATGAACAAGCCTGGTTAATTCAATGGAATCGTCCATTTCCGCGTGATGGACCGAATCAGACAATGGTACCTTATTTTTTTTTTTTTACATCTTACCTATTCGTACGAAATTTAAGCTAATAAGATGTGTGGATCATTTCAAGGAATACCTCATCTCTCATATCACAGATCCACAGTGGAATGGGGTAAACGTAAATGGTTGGAGTACAGTATTCACTTTTCGTAATGGGAGACAACTTTCTGAATGTGAAAGGGCCTTGCCGGATTGGTAAGTAACAAATTTAACAAATTAAAGATACTAGAAAACATATTATTACGATAAATCTGACACCACTTTTGTAATATAGGACAAGAAGACAAATTGAAAAAACAGATATTGGAATGAGTTTTCGCGTTAGCAAAGTGTCAGATAACGGAAAAATCGTTATAGAGTACCTTGATCATGCTTTTAATAGATAATCAGATAGAATAAGCGGGTCAAATTTTTTTTTTTTTCACTAATTGAAAGTTATCGTTAAAATTTTAATTGATGTCACTGTTGTATTAATTCCTATCAATAAAAAGAATTTTTTCGTTTCAATTCAAATGATTCTTAATTTGATGTTCATTGTCATTACGGTTATCATAAATTAAAGATCGTGATTAAATGTTTGCTACCTTATACTTACAATGGGACCAGAACTTAAAAATAATCTCTTTATACATGATAGAAGAAACCAGACCTATTTCGTCACAAACGTCACAAACGTCTTAACCGTGGTGCAGTCTTAGTTTTTAACTTGACTGGTTCACAATATTATAAGAGGAAATTACAAAAAAATAAAAAATTTTTTTTGAATTCATGCTCAAAAATCATAATATTTTAAGGCGCCCATATATCAATAAGCACTTAAGATTCTTTTGAAATATTATAAGTATATAAATTCTCTCCCTTTCTTAACCAAAAATTTTTTTTTTTTAAAAAAATATAACGGTATTAAAAGAGGTCAGTTGATGGATATTTGTAGTTAAACAACCTTGTTCATAATACCTAATACTGAGTCCAGCATAAAATGAGAACCAATTTAAAAATCTTTCAAGTCTATAAGGATCGACATATTGCTTTGCTAATTTTCGAGGCGTTATTACTAGAGATGGTAAATAAAGTCTTAAGCATCTTTAATAATTGCGTTGATATATCATTTCCTTAAAAACAATTGTCGCTTCAGTTAAATGATTTTTGCAAAATGTGAAAATACTGAACTAGTTACCTTTAATTGTTCTGAAGTAGGTATTTCCAAGTACACTAATCATTTCTTCTTATAGCGACTTAAAATTTATTTGTAAAAAGATTCAAGAATATAAATAATGTGCTGCTTTTATTTATAATAATCATTACTATTTACATTTAAAACCATTTAAGAATAAAATAAATAAATAAAAGTATACTACTGTCATGGCCTTCGACGAATATAACCATTTTATCCCTTAATTGCTTAAATCAGTATCAATTCCCTCTTGACTGCAAATCTCCATCCATTATTAAAAAATTTCATTATTGGAACTTTTCCTTTTTCAATTTCAAAATTACTTTATTATGTTCAATCGGTAATTTGCATATCCATGGAAATAAGATATGATAAATCGATTCTGAAGTTGTAATTATAAATTTGTAAACATTTATAATATGCGCTAAAAAAGAAAACCCTAATATACCACCATGTAAGATGATATTAAGTCAATAGTTGTGCCAAAATGATATCCAAAAGCAACTCTTCACAGCACTATTTGATTAGAAATTCCAATCACTATAAATTTATTGAGCATTGTTTACTTTATACATACCAAGATGTTTGCCATACGTAAAAGCATCTAGCTCAATGCGCGCCAACTTTCTGGAAAGCGACGCCATACTCCGCTCAACTGGATGACATGCAGATTGCCCTAGAGCGTGCGTTCAAATTGTGAGATAGTTCAAGTCAAATTTTTAAAAGTAATAAGTATTTTGAGATTTTTGCGATGAACTGGTACCATCTCCAAAAAATTCTTATAAGGCTCCTTCGGGAGGAATAGTAATTTTTGGTGAAACATCCTCTATAAAATAATTTATTATTAAATGAAGATTGTTTATGCGTGCTTTTATGTTAAACGCTTACCTAGTTGTGTTAAGAATTTTTCAATTAGGGAAAGAGATAAACAATTTTGACATCATATTTTCAATTTCGTCATGCCTTTGTATAATAATGGTATAATGTATGCCACATATAAATAAATGGAATACTGTTCTTTTGGTGTATCTTTTGGTGTTTTATTACCATTATGATAGTTAAAGAGGAATTTAAAGAATATGAAAATTATCCATTGAAATATATATCTCTTATATACCATCTAAATAGTTATAATTGTTCTGAATAAATTATTTTTTAACCACATCAATCCTGACGTAGTATTAGAATATCGTGATATAAATTTTTTTTTAAAATTTTCTTACTTTACTTTACATGGCGCAGTACGGCAGTTTTTAGTCAATATTCAAAATAAGTTATCTATCTAGACCAATAAATTTTTGAAATAACTCGCTATTTTGAATCGTTATACAAACCTTTTAATAAATCAAATAAAAAAATGTATTTATCTTACTTTTTAAAAGTTTACAATTGCATATTTAAGGGGATGATGTGCCTTTTTTTTGAATGATCGTGGGGCAATTTAAACTTTTGGTTCATTTTTTGAAGGGTTGTTCTTTTTATTGCCTCTCTTTAATTTCTAATTTTGTAGGTTTGAAAACAGAACATTCGAATCTTCGTTTGAAATAAATTCGAATCTAAGTTTTTGATCATTTTATTACTATTCTTTCAAAAAAAATATATTAAGTTCATTTTGTTTTTAAAATCCTCTTTCTACTTACGAAAGAACTTAAAAAAAAAATATGCTAAAAATGGAAAATTTTTCGGGCGAAGGGAGGAATGAACTTATCCTTGTATCTAATAAAGATTCCGATTCTCTAAATAAATAAATTAGAGTAGTAAACCTCGCTTTCCGCCAGCCAAATATAATTCAATGGAATAATTGCTGATGTTTCAATCAAGAAAGTAACCCGATTTCTTTATACACGTCATCAAATAATTATAATTATCGTATTATAGCTTATTTTTTTATGTTCTATAAAAGCTTATTATTGAATGGTCAAAAGAATTTGTAAATTATTTTCATAAATAGTTCAGATATAATTATTAAATGGTATAGATATGCAGTAGTATCTAGTGGTGGTACGATCTGGATAATTTCTAATTAGTATCATCAATCAGTCTTTAATAATATTTCAATTAACATGATAGTAATGAAATCGAAAATTATATTACATATGAAGGAATATGCTTTGAAAAGGTAAGTTTTTTTATTTTTAACATTTTAATTTTATTTTATTATAATTAAATTTGCCAATTAAATTTTAAATAGATATTAATGTTATATTCAGTTAAAATTTCTTCATTTAATGAGGTATTTCTTTAGCACTTATAAGGTGGTATAATTATAAATATGAAGGATAATTAATCAAGTATGATTATCCATGGATTGAACTAACTTCTCAATATGAATTAATACCTGTGAATTCAATTGTTGAATCAGTTCATATAATATTATGATTTAACAAAAATAATGAATATTTTATAAATACTTTTGTTATTTAATTTTTATATTAATTAATTACAATATATATTAAATTAAAGTAATAAACATTAAATATAATATATATTGTCAATAATTTAACAATATAAATTATTAAACAATATATATTATAAATCAAGAATATTTATTATTAATAAATATTAAAAAGGGTAATAAATATTATAATGTATAAATCTTAAAATAAAATTATATTATGTTAGTTTAAGAATTAATACTTTGACATTAATTATTATGAAATAAAGAAAGATAATTGTTATTTTACGAGATTTTTTGATAAATAATGCTACTGTTTAAAGCATTTATAAAAATTATAAATTTTCTAGTTAAAACATATAATACTTTCTAAACTATTCTCATTTATAATAATTTATTTCTAAATAAATAAACTTATATAAATTTTGCTTTTAATACTAAATATGATATAAAACTTATAAAGTTATTGATAATCTTCTTTAATTTTAAAAAATATTTTGATAAAAAATACTATTTCTACTGACTTTATCAATAATCTTAACCTTACTTTTAACAACTAATTCACTTTCTAATTTTTCACTAATTTCAAACTATTTCTTTCCTCTCATAATATTTATTTTTTTACTAACTTATTTAAATAATATCACTTTCTTTACCTTTATTTATCTTATAATTTAAGTTATTAGATTATAAGAAACTAATTTCAATTCTTATAACTCAAAAATTTTTATTTTTTCTAAAAATCTAGCTTGTCATATCTTTTGATATGCTAATATACAGTTTATTACCAATCAAAAATTTTGTATATCAATTATTACTTACTACTAGTTAACCTCAAAATTAAAATAGAAATTCAATAAATTTATTTAATTAGATATAAAATTCTTCATCAAATGACTTTCATATATAGATATGAACTGTAAATACAATCCTAAAAATGCTTTAAAATTCTTTGATACTTTGCATTACCTTTCAATCTTTAATGTTTTTATCATGAAATATAGTAGTATTATTAATATTAGCTGATATAATATAAAAGTCAAGTTATCATATATAGAATCTCAGATTATATTATTTAATATATAATATAATTTGTTTTTTTGTTATATTATTAATTATATCACACATATTAGTAAAATTACATATATAATTATGTAATGAACTTGTTCATCTAATAGGTTAAATAAATATTTTTTATTATGAGTTTATATAAATATCTAAAAGTCTAGAGTAGTAATAAGCTATAATTAATCATATAAGATCTTATTCCTTAAATTATCTAATAAGCAAACTGCCTGTGAACTTAAAAAAATATGTTATTTTTTTAATAAAATATTAAATATTAATTTTAATAATATAATAATTATATGAAAAATATAGTTTAATATATA
>CAJVPP010003751.1:0-10851 GCA_910592005.1 Funneliformis mosseae | reverse complement strand
TAGTTTCTCGCACGTTACTCCCTGTTATTAAGTCATAGTTGCCCTAAGTTCGACGGTTGAGCGTAGGGTTAACAATGTAAAATCTAAATCTTTTATCATCTATTTTTATTCTATACTATATTATAATAGAATTCATTTAAAATATAACTTTAATTTTCTTCATCATGCTTAGTATTACAAGTGTTTTTACAATAGTATATAAAAAATACATGCAGATTATAATCAACAAATGTAATTAGAAAATCTTAAAACTATCGTGATTCTTCAAACTTCTATATAAAGTGGACATTCTAATGTAGAGTCAAAAACATTTGTTACCTGAAATTAATTAAAGATAAAGAATGCATAGTATTTATTGTTATTTGTCTGATACCATAAAATTAACTTTATTTTGACATAAACAATACCCTCAGATTCCTTAGGTATCTTCAAAATATCACCAAAATGAATTTTCAATTGAATATGATCTTAGTCATTTTGATAATTGTATAAGAAATAGAATTATAAAATTCTAATTTTCTATTTAATAGCACTCCTTTTGACTTGAAGTATTCCATATATTATATAGAAAGATTTCAGAAAAATAGATGCTTATTGTCCAATTTTTTTGATAATCCTATTTCATTGATTTTCTTGGCATTCCATCAATTAATTAATATAATATCAACGAAATTTTTATCGTGACAGTATATAGTAACATCATCTCTAAAATTAAAAAATTAAAAAATTAGCATATAGCATAAAATATACTTCCAATAACAACTGATAAAATACTTACCATCATATTCTTCAAATTCTTTATTCACAATTCTAAATGAATTTTCTGTCTATACTAACTGATTAATATTTTGTGAATATTTGAATCTGCAGTAAAATTGGCTAATGCATTTAGTCTTATGCTAAAATGAGGATCTATCCAACCATCAATGAGATGTTATAGTGCATAAATTGTATTATACCATCAAGTAATATCAAGTTTAACTACTTTGCAGTTTGTATGCGATACCATAAATTTGAAAATGTGATGTACCATCTCTTTTATGTTTACAGCAGTATTTGTGAATGTTGCAAAATTATAAGCATGCTGTAAAAAGTGTATATTTATATGGAGATTAGGTAAATTTATGAAAGTTTCTTAAAATAACTATTTATAAGTAATAATACATAAATAATAATATTAATTTTGTCATAAACTAAATAAAATTTATAAATAATAAAATCATATACTAATTCATTATTTTAAGTTTCTTGCAAAATATTCAATTAATTTTTAGTATAAACACTTTAGAATTCACTTTTTTATTTAAGCCACATAAAATATTTACATGTTGAATCCGTGATCTATGACTGCACTAAAATAGGTCATGTGATCTAAATGATCGATATAGTTGACGAAGTTAATAAAGTTGATAAAGTTGCTAAAGTTGTCAATGTTGATTCAGTGGACAAATTAGATAAATGAATTATAATTATTATATTTATTAATTATATCTTATTTATTATATATATTATATTTATCATAGTTATATTATTTATTCTTTTTATTATATTTGATATAGTTAATTTTATATTATTTCATTTTATATAAATATCTTGTATTTTCTCTTGAGTTGAAAAGTAACTCAAGTTGAGATTTTAGGATAAACTAAGAGTTCAATAAAGGATTTATTAAATTTATTAATTATTACCTTTTGTTGTGTCTTCATATAGACGTAATTGTGATATTATCTTGTATTTAATTCAATAGATTAAATTAAAAGTTTATCATTTAAGTTTACAGATATCAAGCCAACAAAAGTGGTGATTTCTATCAGGATTTCTAGCTTTTAATGAATGAATTTTGATCTTTATCATACACTACAATGAAATCATATTCAAAAACACTCTAAAAATAGAAGTTACCTATTAACTGACTACACTTGTATATTTGTTATCCACCTCTAGAAGAAGTATCTTTACCGTTTAAACATTTTTGGAATTGGATTAGTGCTAAATTTTGTACTCTTATATTTACTGGAAAAACAGTAACTTTGTTTGATCAGTATTGATAACATTTTAGTGAATTGCAGCTCATTAAAACTCTTAAAAGAGAAGCTAAATTATTATTATATAGCTTAACCTTTTTTAATCCTTTTTGATTTAGATTTGATTTTAACTTCATTGCTATTATATATTAGAAGAATCTTATTATTCAATCAACTTTGAACGTCTCATAGTAACAAAATTACAACTTTTAGTACCTCTCTTATTAGAATCTTCAAGAAGAAACAATAATGAATGTAAATCAATTTAATGCCTTCATTAATCAACTCACAAACTCTAGTAATCAACTCACTCAGGAGGCCTAAAACAGGTCAGCACAATGACCACCTGCAAGAAAAACTAATCTAATCCAAGTAAAATGCTTTTCAGAAAAAAGTGAAGAAGATCTATCTGATTGGATTGCCCATTTTGAGAAAGCCGCGAAAGCTAACAACTGGACTAATAAAGGATAATTAAAATTGCTGAAAAATTCCTTAATCATGTAGTTTCTGATTGGTATAAGAATACTATATTTGCTCAAGGTTGGAGAATTACAGAGGATGAAGATGACGCTGAGATCTTTGTGCTTAAATTCATAAACTATTTCTCTACGATTGAGTAATAAAACAAATAGCATTATAAACTCAATGATATTCTTCAAGAAAGGAATGAAAAAGTATAATCGTACTCTAACAGATTTAAGATATTAAGGTAAAAGGTAGATCCTAATAGTAATTTACCAAAATCTTATATTATTAGACTCTTTTTAAAGAAATTAAAAAATGATTTAGTGTGATATATTGCTGCTAGTAAACCTATGGATATTAATGAAGTAATTCAAGAAGCTATCAACTATAAAGCTGAAGTTTATCTTGAAAAACAAGCTGAAAGATAGGAACGTCAAGTAGATTGAAAAGCTAGAGCTCTCACTAATGATACTTTTGAAGTTTAATGAAACAAATGGAAAGCTAACTTTTAATTGTACTAACATTATTTTAGCCTTGAATATTCAAACCCAAACGAGACCTAAAACTATAGGTCAAAAACTAAATAAATCCAAAATTACTTATTTAATTGTCAAAAAAAATATCATTACTCTAGAGAATGTGACTTGCTTCCTAAAAAGAGAAAGGATATAAATATGATCGAAGTTTATTCTGATCTTGATTTAGAAGATGAAGAAGAAAATTATGAAGAAGTCTATGCTACTCCAAGAGTAAGGGTCACTACATATACTATTAATAGGAGGAATGTCAAAAAGAAAAGTAAAAGGATATTTGAATCTTAACAAGAAATAAGATTAAGAAATAGGAATATAAGTAAACTAATCCTTCTTACCACTTTGATAGATATTGAAGAAGGAATTTCAATACCAAAGGTAAGAAATCCTAAAAAAAAATACCACACATTCCCTATGCTATTGACTAATTAGCTTCTTATAATATCACTAAAGACATTCTTAATCTACCTTAATTTGTGAAACTTGAATAATAGTTAAAATATCTAGATCAAAGGAGAAATTTAGCTAATGCATTAAAATAAGCTATTATTAAAAAAACTAATAATGTTAACCTTGATGATGAGTATGTGAGTGACAATAATAATATACCTAAAACTGCTGTTTGATGGACCATTCAAATTAATCACAGTAATGTACAAGCTATTCTTGATTCAGGTATAACTATTAGTATTATTACGAGTAGTTTAGTCAAGTGACTTCATTTAAAAATTGATGAACCTTCTAAAATTATTATTAATACAGTAAATAGAAAAAAAGTATGAGTATTGAGAAAGATTAAAATAATGATTAGATCCATTAGAATGCTAATAACTTTATAAGTTATTGAATCACCTGACAAAAATCTATTATTAAAACAGATTAGTTCAAAATGACTAAAGCTATCCTTAATTTTAATGAAAGAAAAGTAAAGTTCAGATATCCTACAAAATCTGCTTCAGTTTCAATTAATTTCTATAATAATTCTTCTGTTAAATTAGATGAAGAATCTGATACCTCTATGGATGAATTAATTGATGCGATTGAAGATTTAATATATGACCAATATGAAAAAGAAGATTTTAACAAAAGGGATATTTTCTATTTCTACAGTGAAGAAAATACCTCTGATGAAGAAAATCTGTTTGACTTTGATGAAAAAGAACTATTTGTTAACTCTTAAAATGACAACCCAGCAGTGTTCTTAGCTTAATCTGAATAACTAAAATTCCAAAATAATAAATAGAGTATTCAAGAAGATTTGCATGTTGAACCCTCGTATGTTAATCAACAAAAATTCTTTGAGAAATTTATTGAAGAAAATAAAGATATTTGTGCTCTAAACCAAATAAAAATTGGTCATACAACTTTATTTCAACATCAAATTCCTATCAGAGATTATGAACCAATCACTAGTTCTGCATATCGATTAAAGAATCCTGCAAAACTGAAATTTCTTCAAGATGAAATTAAAAGAATGAAAGAAAATGACATTATCCAAAAGTCAAAAATCCCTTGAGCATTCCCAGTTGTTATTATATCAAAGAAATCTGAAGATGCACAGATTTGTATCGATTATAGGAAGCTTAACTCTATAACTAAAAGAGATACTTATCTTCTTCTACTTATTGATGACATGCTTAAGAAATTTAAAAATACAAATTGGTTCTCTACATTCGATCTTACAAGTGAATACTGGCAAGTAGAAATAAAAGAAAGTAATCATGAAAAGACTGCTTTTATCTGTCAATATAGTTTCTATAAATTCAAAAGAATGCTTTTTAGATTAAAGAATGCTCCTGAAACATTCTAACATCTCATGAATTTTGTCTTACAAGAATACCTTTACAAATTTGTAGCAGTATATTTGGATGATATTATCATCTATTTAAAAACTTATAAGAAACATTTACAATACTTACAAATGGTGTTTGAAGCAGTTAGAAAAGCAAATTTGATAATTAAATTGAAAAAGTGTCAATTTTGCCTTTTAAATATTCCATTTCTTGAACATATAATAGGAAGAAGTAGTTTACAACCTGACCCTGAAAAGATCAGAAAAATTAAATAACTTCAGCTCATCAAGGATTAACTGAATTAAGAGTAGCCCTTGAATTATTCTTATACTATTATAAATTTATTAAGGGATTTTCTCAAATTGCTAAACCTATAACCATGTTACTAAAGAAGGATACTCCATATGATTGGATTGAAAATCAACAAAAACCTTTTAATAAACTAAAAGAAAAGTTGATTACGTCCTGCATCCTTCAATACTCAGACTTTTCCAAAGAATTTATACTTTATACTGATGCTTCAGAAGTAGGACTAAAAGAAGTATTATTCCAATTGAATGATGATAAAAATGAACATGTCATTGCTTATACAAGTAAAAGCATGAATAAAGCTGAATGAAATTACCTGATCACAGATCAAAAATGTTTAGCAGTAGTTTGGGCTATTAGAAATTTTCATTATTATCTTAACTCTAAATCATTCACTGTTGTAACTAATCACTCTACTTTTAAATAGTTAAGAATCTCTAAAATTCCTAAAGGATATCGTGCAAGATAGATTATGAAGTTATAGCAATATAATTTTAATATTCAACATAGACCTGGAAAAAATAATGCTAATGCTGATGCATTATCTTGATTAATTTCTAACTATAAACAAGATAATGCTTCTTAAAAAGATTTCATGCTCTCAATCATTGAAAATACAGATGAAGAAATAGAATGGTATATCTCTTTCTCTGAAAATAATGAAACTCCATCTAAAAAGTCACTTGAGAAAATGGAATTAGAGGAAGAGTTAGCTTCATTATATTATTATATATCTTTGATTACTAAAGGCTACTAATGCCCTAAAAATGAGTTGGAAGATATTTTCAAAGAAAATATAAAAATTAAGTAAGTTATAATTAACCAACCAATTACTAAGAAAGGATTATAATGTACTTATAATTGTGACATTGAAAATCATCATATCTATAAATTACAAGGCTTGTAAAAAAAATTTACCATATAAAACGATTGAACATCACTGTATCATTAGATTTAGTTCAGGACAAATTCAACTAGATATGGACTTAAATTATTTAATTAATGACCTTTAGTGAGATGAACCAATTTTAGTTCAACAAGAAAACCTTTATTCTCAACTTTATTATATGCTTGAAAACCCTAAACATCTTCTTGTTTCTCACATTTAAATATTTTAATTCATACTCATATTTATTCAAATAATATTAGTAATAATTATTTAGAGTAAAAGCAAAAGTGTCTATATTGTGATAAGCAGCTCAAACATCATAGAACTCAATTAATATAATAATTTATTTGTTTATATAACTTTAAACCAATTATTCACATCTTTTAACTCAAATAAAATTGTAAAATTAAAAAGATAATTAAAATTTTATACAGTTCGACTTGATTTCTTATATAAAAAGCAAAGACAAAGAAATACTCCTGAACAGTTTCTAAGGGTTATTAAAGAAACTGAACTAGATGCAATCCTTTACATGATGCATAATAATCTAATAGCTAGATATTTTTCTACTGACATTATGTTTAACAAAGTTTGTACAAGATATTATTGGCCTCAAATGTATGAAAGTATCAGAAAATATGTTTAATCATATAATGCTTACCAACGATGAGAAAGGCTTAAAACAAAAAATAAATTACATCCTATTCCAGTTAATTCACCATTTTTTAGAATTGGAATAAACTTCGTTAAACTTTTGCTATGAATTAGTAGAGAAAATAAATATATCATTATTACTATGGATTATTTAACAAAATGGCCAGAAGCTAAAGCAGTTAAGGATGCTACTGCTAAAAATATTGTTAAGTTCTTATACAAGAATATTATTGGCTAATATAGATGTCTAACTAAGATCTTATCAGATAGGAAATCTCATTTTAATAATCAATTAGTTACAGAATTGATAGAACAATTTCACATTCATCATAATCTATCTACTTCTTATCATCCTAGAACAAATAGACTAGTAAAAAGATTCAATAAAACTCTATGTAAAATTGGCTAAAAGATTTACTCAAAAGGACCAATATATTTTCCCTATTCTATTTGCTTATTGCACAAGTAAACAATCAGCCACAAAAAATTAAACTCTTTTATTTAGTTTATAGAAAAATGCAACATTACCTATTGATAATCCTGATGATTTTAATGACCTTTTTATCAACCAGAATTTTACTATTCAAGAAAGAATTGATCATCTGATCAACTAATTACCCTAGTGCGACTAAATGTAAAAGTACAAATACAGTTTACACAATATTAACAAAAGAAGTACTATGACAAAAATACAAGGATCTTTGTTTTACATGAAATTAGAAATAAGGTTTTGTATTTTGAAACTGCAAAAGATAAAACACATTCTGGAAAATTAGATCAAAAATGAAAGGAGCCCTATTATATTCATCAAATCTTACTAAATGACTCTTATAAGATAAGAGAATTTAGATGGTTATGTACTTCATAATCTAGTAAATAGAGATCTTTTGAAAATATATAAAGACCCTCCTTTTTAGAATTAGAATTTTTTTATTTATTATCATTAGTATTTCTTATTATAATATAACTTTATATCAAAGATTTGTACAAAACTTTGCCTGAAGAAATAACTCCTGCTATTCCTTCATATTCAAATGGAACTGACTTACAAAGAAATTTCAAATGATATATTGAATGTTATTAAAACTTTACAAATGAAAGTCTGAACTCTTATCTTAATAAATACTTATTACTTAAGGAAACTTCTAAAAACAGAAACTTCTTCACCAGTATAACAAAGTCAATTAAGTGAACTTATTACCAAATATTATAGTTCTATCTCAATACGTGTTTATTACCTCTATGAAATGCTAAGTATAGATCAAATTCAATAAACGAAATATATATCATTAAAGAATCTTTACCAACTCCCAAGTTATGTATATTGGTTTCTAATAAATGAAGCTATGGATATTTAGGTAGGAGTTCAAAATTTAAAAAAGGTGGATTGAAGCCGTGATCTTTAACTGCGTTAAAAATAGGTTATGTGATCTAAATAATCAATATAGTTGATGAAGTTAACAAAGTTGCTAAAGTTGTCAATGTTAATCCAGTAAACAAATTAGATAAATGAATTATAGTTATTATATTTATTAATTATATCTTATTAATTATATATATTATATTTATCATAGTTGTATTATTTATTCTTTTTATTATATTTGATATAGTTGATTTTATATTATTTCATTTTATATAAATATCTTGTATTTTCTCTTTAAATTCATTTACTATTACCTTTTATTGTATCTTCATATAGGCATAATTGTGATATTATCTTGTATTTAATTTGACAGATTGAATTAAAAGTTTATCATTTAAGTTTACAAATACTAAGCCAATAATGTATAAGAATATCTCATTCTTTTTAAGCATTTCTTGCAATTCTTGATAATTATTTTTTATTATAGCAATTAAAAATGCAAGTTTTAGTACTTTAGCTTCAATAGTCTAACATTTATGTAAATTTAATATAACTAAATTTTGTCTTATTCCAGAATTTTCTTGTTATTTATCCAAAGTCTCCATCTTTATATAATGTAGTTTTAGAAAATGTTTGAATATAAATGACATTAATATTACAATTTTTAATATATTAGAGAATATGAAACTTTAACAATACTATATTGGATTAGGCATTCTACTTCAATAGCTAGGTTTTAATAATTTTCTAATGTATTAAAAATTCATTTTTACCTTTTATATTAAAAATAATAAGTGTTGCATCTAAAAGAGTCTGTACTTTTCCAGTTATAGAATAATATATATATTTTGAAGTTTGAATATATTAATTCTATTTTAGTACATTAAAAGGCTCTAATTCTATTAATCTATATTTAGTAGCTAATCAATTCTGATCTTTCTTTTAAATCTGATTTCTAATCTCTGAAATACATTCATTTATTTGCTGCTAAAAATGTATATTCTTTATATAATTATAGTTTAGATCAGTATATTAACTATTTAAAATATTATATATTCAGCATCCATAGTTGGCTTTGTGCCTTTTCACATCAGCTAAGTTATTTTCTTGTAGCAGATCCATAGTAATACATCTAATACCACCTGTTACCTATGCATTACCATATAAAGTTTGTATAATAAGACCATTTTCTAAGGACTTAATATCTTGAATTACTGGTTTAATAAAGTCATTAAAATCTGCTCCAAATGGGACGAATCTTATTAAGAAATAATTCTTTAATTATTTTCTAAGATTTGATAAAATATTTCTTATTTGCAAATATACTTCTCCTAAAGAGTGATATACATTCCTATAAGTGTTAAAATCATCAATATATATATTAAAAAATATCTTAAAGGTAGGTAGATTTTGTTAAGATTATGTAATTATAATATATTTTACATGGTAATTTATGTCTTATTGCTTTTACGATATTTTTATTAACCATTAAAATGATATACAATTTCTTGAACATAATAATTGTATTTATCAGGTTTTGATATGTTACATAGCCAAACTACAATATGGTATTTAATATTTTCTGGGTTAACTAATTTTACTGCATTTTCAACCAGTGATGGCAAATGACCAAGTCATTTGGCAATTTTGAAATGACCTCTGAATGACCTTTGAATAACCTGGTCATTTGAGGTCATTTGTCATTTGGTTATTTAAATGTAATATAGACCAAATTTTATATGCCGGCCAGAATTACAAATTATATCATGTGTAATATTTATGAAAACGTTCGAAACATTAAATTATATTAATTATTTTGGCCAGAATTATTGAGATCACATGATATAATTTTAAAATGATCTGGTCATTTGTCATTTAATGTTGAAATGACCCAAATGACACATGACCAGTTATTTGAGTCATTTGAGGTCATTTGAGTCACTTGCCATCACTATTTTCAACTAATCATAACTTCTTATTGTTTTCATAAATATATCAATTATCATTAAAATGGCAATTCAGAAGATCTTCATGTGAAAGAAGTGAATCAACTTTAATTTAAGTATATTATTATCTATTTCATCAATTATCACATCTCATATTCAATATATAAAGTTAGATAATTAATCATTATATAACAAAAAATTTTCTGCTCTAAAGTATTCTAAGTAAAACAATATTATGTTATTTATTTGATTAATCTTTCTGTATATATATTCAATAAAAATATTACAAACCTTCATCTTTATTTCTAATTTTAACTTCTCTAAATAACAATAAATTCTACCAAAGTTCATTATATCAGATCTTTAAAAAGAGGGATAGATTTTTTAAAAAATGTTCTAAATACATTAATGGAGAAATTGTAAATGCTTTTCTTATAAATGCATATATTGATGGTGTTTTATGCATATTAAAAGGTATATTATATTTACGTACTTTAGCTAAAGGTAATCTATCTCTCTATTTTCAAATTTGGTAAATATTTTTGGTAATATCTTCCTTTCTATATTTAGAATGTGTGAGAATTTTAGCAAGATCTTTATATATAGAGGTTGTTATAAAAAATTAATGAGTATATTAACGAATATATTATTTATATAAAATGGTTATATTTACAAAGACATTACTTACATATCATATGTTTAGTAATCCAAATGAAGATTATTGTCAATATGAAATTTGTAAAATATGGATCATACTTATCACGAAAATCTCTCAAAATCAAAAGCTGAATCTTCTAATATATTTTCAGATTTATTATCATCTAAATCATCCTCGCTTTTATTATCATTTAATAGTACTAAATGACCCAAATGAC
>CAJVPP010003750.1:0-10852 GCA_910592005.1 Funneliformis mosseae | reverse complement strand
TTATTGAAATTTATATAAAAAAAAACTATTTTGTTTAATTTATTAAAAAATATCAGTAATTTACATGCAAAATTCATCGATCATCTAATTTTTGATTTATATATTGTATGAGCTTATAATTTTATGCGTGATCAATATTGGTATTATTCTTGAATTTTGAAAAATTTTAATGGATGTTATTAATTAACTTTAAGAATTATGAGGGGTCAGATACTTATGACCGCTTCTGTATAATAATTTTCAAAATTTTATTAATTTTAAATATAAAATTATTATATTTTTTGTTATTATTATTTATTATGATTTTACTAGCATTAATATTTATTTTTAGTCTTTAATTAATTTTAAGTTGACTATTTTGATTATAAGATTTATCTATTATTCTTTATTCTACTAATTTTTTATATAAGTTTACTAAATATCTTGTAATTAAATTTTTAATTATTTTAATTTTAAGCATTTTATTTATAAAATTTCACCTTTTTTTGCTAATTTTTTTAATTACATCACTATTTTTTTTTGCAAATATTTAATTTATCTTATTTATATTTTTTACCAAAAAAAATTCTTTTAAATAAAACTTTATTTTTATTGTTATATACTTTTTACTATTTTTTTTAGCCATATTTATAGTTGCTTCTAAATGCATACCTATTTTTTAACAAAAATTTCTTATTTATATCTATAATAATAAAATATTATATCATTAATAATTTTAAATTAAATAATATTTTATAATTAAAAATACAAATACTTCTAAAATAGATTTAACTATTATTTTTATTTTAATTATATTTTATTCTATTACCTATAAATTTTTACAAAATTATTTTTATTTTTTTTTGAAATAAAGAATTTACTAAATATAATAAACCTTTACTTTAAATTATATAAAAATTTATGCTAAATTTAGTTTAGTATGAGTAAAATATCAAAAGTTAGTTTATATAAAGGTTTTTCAATTAAAATTTGAAATATCAATTAAAAAATTATGTGATTATATACCTATAGATAATAAGATTTGAATCTAAATATATTTAGCAAATAAATCTTCAATTAACCATTTAAAATAAATAATTTTGTAATACTTGATATAATTTTTATAGATATATGATTACGCTTTGATTTTAGATAAGCAACAACAATTTTTCTTAAATATTAATTGCTTTTTTAATTTTTTCATTTTCATTTAAATTATAACTAACTCATATATATCACTTAATAATATAAATTAAATAAGTAATTATATTAGTTAGTTCTAATTTCAAAATAAAATATTAGTTTATAAATCAAATTTAGATTTACTTATATATGGGGCATGCTACAACAAAACTAGACAAAGTAAACATTGGTATTACCAAGGATTTTAGAGATCAAAATTTAGTAATGTGATTATTAAAATCTTCTATTTGTTATCTAAAGTGATATATAGAACTATCTCTATACAAAAATAGTTAATATAAAATTAATTTACATCAGATCCACTATGGAACCCAAAAATTACAATACCATCAGAAGTATTTTAAAAAAGGAACAAGGTGAGAAAATTGCACCTTATATTTTCAAAATAAATGATACTCAAATACTGGAAGCTTATCTAAGGAAAGAAAAGATTACTTATGAAATTTATTAAGAAGAAAGAAAAATAATAAATGTTGGAAAAAGAAAGCATCATGATGATGCATTATTACCTAACAAAAAGCTAAAGTCTCTAGAAGAAAAATAATAGGAACAAATTTATTATCTATTTTATCTTTTTCTTTTTGGAATTTTCTCAATAAGTAACTAGATTTCTAAAACTAATACTAATGTTCTACTCCAACCACGATTTAAAGAGTTTTCTTTCATGATTGAACACTGTTTTTTTTTTTTTTTTTTTTTGTAAAACTTTATTATAAAAGTATAGTTTAAACAAAAAAAATCATGAGTAAAAAAAAATGTTTTAATTGCCACAATACAAAAGAAGATTCAACTGTTAATTGATAAGATGAAGAAGAAAAAGAACATGTTGAATTTTGTTGTTGAGATTGTTCTTAAAACTTAATTCAAAAAGAATTAGATGAAAAAACTGCTGATTGAGAAAGAAATAAAAAAAAGATCTTTAGAGAAACTTTAACTAAAGTTAAAAATAAAGAAGAGTTTGACTGACCATGAAGGGTAAGGAGTTTAAAAGATAAAGGCAATGGAAATGAGACAGGTTTACTACCTATTGTTCTCAATGCAAAATCATGTTGGATTGAGATGTCACTGCTTATGAAGACAGTCGAGAATATAAATGTTCACAATGCCGTAATTGTCAAGAAGACATTAAAAGAGGTGAACAAGATAAATATTTCACTTGAAAAAATGATAACACACCTAGTTATATTTGTCCTAAAAGTACAGCAAAGGGTGAAATAGTTTGTCATACATATAATAATGTGGAAGTACACAAAAAAGGCATGTATAAGTGTTGACTTTTTGATTTTGGAGGGAGTGTTTTTTCTGGTCTAGTGTTAAGATCACAAACCAAATGTCATACAGCAATTTGCACCAAACGTCATGCAAATAATTTACAAGAAATAACTAGACAAGAATGAGCTGATATTTTACCAGTGCTGAAAGATACAATCAACAAAATAGATAAGCATTATAAGCCAATGGGATATCAGTTTAGTTTTGGAGTAGGGAAATTAGGGGGCAGAACTCACTTCATTTTTATATGCGAATAGTTCCTAAGTACAATAAAGACTATGGAGTTACAGGATCCAAAGAAGCTTATGAAAAAGCTACACCTGAACAAATACAAGCAACTAAAAATGCCTTGCAACCAAACTCAGATAATATCATTATTGAAAAGGGCAAAATTATTGCTAAACTGCGTAATGAAGTAAGTTTGGATACACAACTATCTCTACCAAAAATCATTTACTTAATTAAATCAATGCTGTGGACCAAGAAACTTGAGATCAAATTGGTGAAATATTACAAGAAATCATGCAAAAATTTGAAAACACTATGAACATTTATGACTTCCAGATTGGATGTGAATTAGGATAAGAACTTATAAAAACATTAAAGAGTGAGAAATGGGAGGATGATGTTCCTTCTTATGCCAATGACTATAGTGAATCTGAACTTGTGATAAATGTGTTTTCTAAAACCAAATTGCAAAAATATTGAAGACATTACAGGCCAATTAAAAAAAATAACCAATTTGACAGCACTATGGAAAATGAAAGAATAGCTGAAAAAATAAGAGACCCTAAAGCTTACTACAAAAAATGAAATAAAACTCCTAGAGTCGAATTAGAAAACCAACTTATCAAAAATAAAAAAGAGAAAACTTATTGAATGGTTGGTTGTGAAATACTATTTGTCTCCTTAGCTGTTTTAATTATTAAGATAGTGAAGATTAAGAAACATAAGAGTTAATTATGTCATCTAATAATTTCTTATTTAGTATAAAAATTATTCAATTACATTTTATGCTGGCTTGAGGCAAGTAATATCTTTATATTCATCTTTCACAAATGGGCAAATATTATGATAAAGATATTCTTGTCTTTTGTAATCCAAAGGGGAAGGTGTTAACACTAAAATAGATAAAGCTCTAATTTCTTCAAAAATATCTGCTTTCTTGGTTTTCAATAAATTGAATTCAGTAAAAGGTCTGTTAGCAACTTCTTAAACTTTCACTGTATCAAGATTAGATGTTTCAAAAAGAAAATGTTGATATTTCTATATGTTTGGTAATTTCTTAAAATAGATTCCCAAAATAACTTTAATATCTAAGTATTGAAAACCTTTTCCACCTTCATAACATTGGACTCTATTTAATCCTGCTGGACTAGACTTTTTTATCACCTCAACCACATTATCCAGACAATCTACTCTTGTTCTTCTGTAGAGTTTTTTAATCATGCCAAAATTACCATCACATTTGAATTTAGTATGTTCAGGAATCATGAAATTCAATTCAATACTTTCATAATAATCACAAATTACTAAATACAAGTAAAACCAAATTGTTATATTATTTTTATTTTGTTCACTAGCATTATCATAAGTAATCTTTAAATGCTTTTCACCTTTATTCAATTTCTTAATTCCATCAAAAATCATGCTAAGAATTCCATTAGGTCCTTTTCCTATAATTTCATCTTCATTAAGAACATAATTAATTTGTTCTCTTACTGCTTCATCTTGAATACCAAATAAATGAACTTTACATGAACTAAGGTAATAAATTTTACTTACTTGTTGATTTAAATGTGGTATATAAACATTTTGAGCTCAATCATAACTATAATGAGCAGTAGCATCAATACTGCAATATAGTGTTTTACCCTTTGAATAATTTTGATCAACTAATTTTCTTTGTTCTTCTGCTAATTTAGTGTTTTTATTATAATAATTTCTTTCTAGTTTGATCTTGAATAGATGCTCTTTAAATCTTTTGAGCAAATCTTTAGCTTCTTCCTCTTGATGAGCATTATAATGTAAACCATCTCTAAAATGTTGACAAGTATTACACAAATCAGTCCTGGGACTTATAATTTGAATTTCTGGTGTCAATTGATGTCATAATTTTTTGAAGGCATCATACTTCAAGGATTTCAAATTATTATTTTCTTCTAGACCAGTTAGGAAATTCCTGTGGACTGATTTATAACTCATTTCAGCTGGTAAAAATACAATTGATTGAGTTATTCTATTGACACTTCTCCCTAGACTTGGTAATCCATGAACTTCTGCATAATTTCTAGAAAATTTTTTACTACTTCTGCAACATTTTTATCAATCATCATCTTAGTTTTCCATTGAGGCATTCTTTTAACATTACCATGAGTTCTTGGTAAAAGACCATTATTTATCAGATGATTTCTAATATTTTCAAAATAAGTCCTGTCAATTCCTAGCATATTGAGATAAGTTTCTTAACAAAGAAGTATATTGTGATCTCAGTGATAGAAAGTCCTTTTATTAGATCTGATTTTCTTTTTGAGACGTCTGCTAGTGCTTATTGATCTACCATCCATTGCTTTAAGTTGGACCATTAAAAATACATCTTGTTCTGTTTTAGAAAGAGCTTGAAAAGATTCCCTTAATTCTGCAAATTGTTCTTTGGAAATTCTGGAAAAACAACCACATTTACAACCTTTTTCTAAAAAGTCAATTGCTTTTTCATATTCATTAGAATTATTATAATTATTATTTACATTATTACTTTTCATATATACTTATCCCTATATATATAATTTTATATTCACTTTGTAGTCTTATGTAATTTTAAGATATATTCTCAATAAAATTAACTAAGCATAAAGGATAAAGGAGTCATTATCCATAAAAGAAATTATTTCATTAAGATTGATTGACTAGCCAAAAAGTTTGGTCTAAATTAACATTAAGTTTATTGATCATAATATAAAACAAGTCAACAAAAATTCTAGCAATAAATTCATTAAATAAAAAGAACAAAGCAATAAAAAAATTAAATTTTATATTTTGTTTATCAAGAAACTTTTTCTAGAATGAAATAAATTGCAACATTAGAAACAATCTATTATTTTATACATTTGAAAATAATGATATAAATTAACATAATGTATTAAGAAAATGAAGATCATGTTCTTTTTTCATAAGTTTCCCCTCTTCTACCCCTTGTGGCCAATTAATATCATCAGAATGGTTCATAAATGGTGGATATTTATCTACATTATGCCTTCCTGCCCAATCAAAGTCAATTAAAAATATTCTTCTTGAATCACGATCATATAGAACATTATTTGATCTTAAATCTCCAAAAACTATATCATTTTCATGCAATATATCAATTAGATGTTTGATATAACCCTTTATATTTGATTTCTCTTCAATAGTGAGGTCTTTTATCATATTCAAAGGATTACCTATATAAATCAGATTAGTGTTAAACATTATCAAATTGGTTGTTGAAATTTTGAACTGAGGTACTTACCATTTACTGACTCCATAATGATTATTTTCCATCCAAATATAACATTATCCTGAACTTCCAGCAAATTTGGTGATCCATTTTCTCTAGCACATAAGTTATGTGCATCAACATTATATCGTTGAACAAATTTAACAATGATTTTCTGATTTTTAGCTTTTGCAGCCAAAATAAGTGGTTTAATATATAAAGTATAAGTAAATGATACATCATTGAAAGTAGTTGGAAAAGGAAAATAGATTTTGGTGTCAGAAGTGATATCATAAGAGTTAGGTTGCAATTTAGCACAGTAATCAACAAGACTTCTAAAAGATTTACGTAAAGCAGTAAATATTCTAGCAATTTGTGTAAGTTGTGTATAATCCACTGTAGGAACTATGGGTATCATGTTTATGAGGTTATCTACTTTCACAGAATCTGTAAAAACAATACCTATATAGAGATGTTAGCATATTGATTAACCAAAAAAAATTATATAACATATTTCTTACCAGAAATACATAACCATGGTCCTGCTGAACATAATAAAAATGCTGGACAAACAGATGTATCTGAAATTGCTTTATAATGTTCAGGCTTTCCATCCCATTTACCTGCCCAAAACTTTGTATAACAAATAGATGCTTGTAAAAATGGATCACATCCTCCTGTAGAAATTTCATTTTTCATATCATGGATGACTATTGGAATATCTATCTTAATTCCATTTACAATTTTTGACCCAAATATATATCCATCATTCTGTGGACTACCATTAGGACCTTTCTGAAAAGGCTCTCCAAAAAGCCAAGAGTAAAATAATGTTGTGGCAGATTGTCTATGTTTTTCATCTGTGTAAAATTCTGACATGACCTTCACAAAAGAAAGAACTTCTTTACATATTTCCATATCCACTTCAATAGTTGAACAGTCTTTGAGAAATTGTGAGAAAACTTCATGATATAAAACAACAGGCTGTCCAATATAGTCTAAATCTGGTGGGCGGTGACATTGTATATTGGCAATCCTTTGGTGTTTTGGGAATACTCGATGTACAGCAGCAACAGATGGAGAATCAACCAAATTAATGTGTTCAAAAGTAAATAAACGTTTATTCCTCATAGTGACAAGATCCCCAACCCACTTACGTTTTGTTCCAGTGGAAACTATAATAGAATGACAGCAGTAACAGAAAAAAGGAAAATAAACCAATGAGTTGTTTGCATTTTGTAAATGTAAAAGTTGATGGCAAATTGACAAGATAAACAAGCGATAGAAACCTTCTATGATAATTTGTTAAAGACAACAGCAAAAATGGAAGGGGAAAAGCATAAATTAGCTATATTTTATAAATATAAAATATTCAATATAAAATGTTCTCACCTGATTCTTTAATTGATTCTTCAATAGATAAAAGATAAACAGCAAAATGAAAGAATTAATCCAGTAGAGGATAGATTTAATTAAAAATATAATAATAAATAACCAAAGAAAAATATTAGTCAAAGTTGTATACAGTATACCAAATAATCACTCAAATAAATAAACGAAATGGAATGAACGAAAAATAATTTTTTGTATATTATTTTTACGCAATTTGTTTATTACCTTCTCCTTTACCAAGGTCGACTAATTTATTTTGCAAATTAATCGTTTGGTTCTTCCAATCGTCCACATTCATCTCCAACCTCTCCTTCTCTTTCTTCAGCTCGGCTATCTTATCTTCCCATCTTTTCTCCTGTTTTTCGTTCCTCGCTTTTCCATCATCTAACTTCTCTTCCAAATCCTCCAACTTCTTTTCCCACTTCTCTTCCCACACCTCCAACTTCTTCTTTGCTCCTTCATACTCTCTTTTTGCATCTTCTTTATCTTTTTCAATTTTGTCAATAATTGTTGTCATTTCGTGATTAAAAAATTTAGAATTAATTTTTTAAAAAATTTTTTTTTTTTATTATTTATTGATTTAGATCGTAATTGTTACAATTTAAATAATTTGGACCAATGATAAATTAGTGGGCACATGACTTGCAATTAAAAAAATTTTTTTTTACGGACAAATGAATTAAATGACAAAAGAAAATTATTTTTATTTTAATTCAACTAATAATAGAAAAATATATACATAAATAATATAAGTTAAAGAATTGTCAGAGCATTTGCATGGGAGGAAAATACTCGGACCCAAAGCCATTTATAAGTATTACCTATTCTTTGGGCACTCTGACAAAAATTCAACTTTCACTATTACTACTGCTATTATTACTATTATCAATAATATTATTATTAATATTTGTATCTTCATTGTTTTTATTATCTTCTTCGTAATCTTCACTCTCCACTTCTTTCTTCTTTTCTTTGTTGACCCATTCCTGAATTGCTTCTATCGTTTTACTTCTAGGATTGGTTTTTCGTTGATAGAAGTTTTTTATTGTGGAAGCAGCAACTCCTTTTCTATATCCTAGTAATTGGCGAATTTCAAAGACCATTTAATTAAATGAAAAATCGGGATTCAACCCAGTATTTTTGTCAAATAATTGTTTGAAATCCTTCCATAGATTTTCTATTTCTTGTGAATATTATTTATCACTAATAAGTTGGTTTGTTTTATTTTTAAATTGTTTCCTTCTTGGTTCTATTTTATTGATTATTTGATCAATTTTTTGATTTATAGTATGGAGTTGATTTTGGTAGGTTTTATGGTGAATCAAGAAACCAAGAAGGAGTCCAATTAACAATCCGCAAAAAAGTTCATTATTGAATGTAAGCATTTTTTTTAAAATGTTATTATGGACGAAAATTGTGTAAATATTTATTGATTATTTGTTTTTTTAAACCAAAATAAAATTGTTTGATGATGATTATTAGAAGGATTTGTTATTTGAATTTTTTTACCTGAAAATTAAGTAAATTAGTAATGCCTTTATAATGTTCCAATACAAGGTGGGATTATTTACCTTGTTTTAATGTCAATGAGAGAAAAACAAAGACTTATAAAACATATCCTTGAATTCAAACAATGTTTTTTTTTATTGATAAGCAATGCACAATGATGATCATTAATTACATTTGCATAAAAGGAAAATTTTCTTTGTAGTAATAGTTAGTAAAAAAAATTGTAATAATAAAATTATTTTCCTTCTAAGGGTTTCTGCTTTTTATTAGGTAGTAATGCATCTTCATTCTACCTTCTTTTTCCAACATTTATTATTTTTCTTTCTTCTTAATAAATTTCATAGGTAATCCTTTCTTTATTTAAATATGTTTGCAAAGATTTGGTATCTGCTAATTTAAAAATATAAGGAGCAATTTTTTCACCTTGCTCTTTCTTCAAAATACTTCTGATAGTACTATAATTCTTGGTTTCCATTGTAGATCTGATGTAAATTAATTTCATATTAACTATTTTTGTATAGAGATAGTTCTATATATCACTTAAGATAACAAATGAAAGATTTTAATAATCACATTACTAAATTTTGATCCCTGAAATCCTTGGTAATACTAATGTTCACTTTGTCTGGTTTTGTTGCAGCATGTCCTATATGATATAAGTTAACACTAATTTTAGCTTTAACAAGTTTAAGAAAATGTTATTTATAAATATCAATATTATATTATTAATTTCAATTTAAAATAATATTATCAATTCTGAATTATAATAATGATTACTATTTTTAGAGAAAATTTTGATTCACTTTAGTTTGAATTTAGTATTTTAAAAACTATATTAAAAGATAATATTATAAACTAGGTATCTTATTTAATATTTATAAACTAGTGATTAAAAATTTACACATCAAATTATGAAGTATTATATTTTGTAAAAATTACAATTATATAAAGTGTCTATCTACGTTTACTAAAATTTTCTTTAGTTTTATATATATATTTAAGTAAAATTTTTATCTTATAATCACATACTAAAATTATATTATTATTATTAAGTTCTAAAAGTTTTATTTTAAATTAATTGTTTAAATAAACTTTTATTATCTAATAAATCAAAAAATAATTAAGCTTATTTTGTGATTCTTCAGTAGTGACAAAAAGGATGTTCTGGAGTCAAAATCTAAAATTATATTCAGAAAGGTTTCCAATTATATTTCTGAAGCCTTCTAGCTATAAGAAGTCACTATAAAATTTAAAACTCTAGTCCAAATTTGAGTTTTTCCTGATATTCAAATATTTGGTATTAAATTTGACATTAAATTATCCCACTAGATATCAAAAATAAAATAATCTTTTATAGCCTTTCTAGCATGATTTTAACTTCAAATAATATATCAAAAAATTATACCATTCTGTTTAGGTTCGAGATAATGCAAAATTGGCAAGAATTGAAGGTTCAAAGTTAAATTTGTGAAGTCTCTGCAAACCTTTAATGTATATTATTTTTTATAATATATTAGAATTAATTTTAAAGCTAATTCATTAATGAAATCAAAGTTATTAAGTCTAATCTTTTGATATCCATATGCTAAGTCTAACCTCAAAGAGGTTTGATTTAGCTGTTATCCAATTTATAGTTTAAGAAGCTATAAAACATATTTTAGTATACTAATATTTTTTCGATATGCAGAAAACCTTTCTAAAGCTATTTGTATTATGCAAATATAAGATCAAAAAATCTAACCTTAAATGTAAAAAATTGGGTTAAAGGTTAGACTTTGTCACTAAGTCATACGAAAAAATTACACCTCTAAGTCTCATCTCTAAAGCAGTGTATAAAATTTATGTGAACAATATGCATAAATAATTACTAAAAATAAATAAATTATATATAAAAATGGATAAGTTATTTATAAAAATTTTTTTTTTTTTTTTTTTTTTTTTAAAATGCAGTAGTTTCGCAATATCTTTATTATGAAAGTATGATAATATAAAATTAAAAACAAATCAAAAGAAATTACAAAA
>CAJVPP010003749.1:0-10857 GCA_910592005.1 Funneliformis mosseae | reverse complement strand
AATAATAATAAATTAATAATCTATAAATTAAAATTAATAAATAAAATAAATAAAACTTACTAGTAGTAATAGAATAAGCATTAGAATTTGCATGACAATAATATTTTTTTAATTTTTCTAATGCTATTACAGCAGCAGTATTTATTTTTGTTGTTAAAGTTTTTATTTAAAAATCTTCAATCATATTCATTAATCAATTATAGGTTAGTATTGTAATTGTTAAAGTTAGAAAACTTTTATGTAAAACATATTTTGTTGCTCGTGCAAAATACTATAAATAAATTAAATAAATTAATTAAAAAAAATATTATAATACAATTAATTATATTATTTCTTAAATCTAATAAATTTTCTATTTCTTTTAATAAATTTCATTTACAATAATTTAAAACATATAATCTTAATTCCCATTCAGATGTTCCTGTATTATTTAAATCCTTTAATAATATTAATAATTATTAATAAATTTTTATAAATTTAGTTAAAATAATAAATTTTTAATACTAATCTCACATAATTCAAAACTATGTTTAATCATATCATAATTAAAATTCTATCTTATTTTTACATTTAATATAAATTCTTTAATAAAAAAAAGCTGCATTATATTGACGTAAAAATTTTCATAATATTAAGATAAAACTCTAATTTTAACAATAAGCTTATAAAGCTATATTATAAATAAATACAGAGGGTGGACAAAAGTTTCTGGATAATTTTTCACCAAATATAAAACTTATAATTCTTAGCATTAATAGTAAAGATCTAATATTATTTTATTTAGAGCTGGTTAAGGCATATATTTCATATTAAACTTTAGTACTTGGTTGGGCCTCCATTTGTCGCAATCATAGCCTGAATTCACTGTGGTATGCTATTGATTAAATTTTCAATAGTATGCATTAGAATTTCTCACCATGCCTTTTAACATATTAGTCAAGATCAGCAAGATTTGATAGTGGTTTTTTATATGCACAAATGCTTTTTTAATATTAGCCCATAAATTTTCAATTGGGTTAAAATAAGAACATTGGGCTAGTCAAGTAAAATATAATTCCGTATTGTTCTTTGGTTAATTCTTTATTTTGTCCTATTATTTATCAATTTGGTAGAGATTAAGTGAATTAAGTCAAAACAACAAAAATAACACAATTATTTTATTTTGATTATGTAAATAAATAATAGACGTTCAAATAACTGCAGTATAATATCACAATTATATGATGAAAATTTGTTAAATCACATTTATAAAGGTGTCCAGAAACTTTTGTTCACCCTTTATATATATAATTTATAAGTTATAAATTAATTTTAAAAATTTAAAAAATTTAAAAAATACATATATTATTATCTTTGAAATTATGCTACTTGTTACTTTATTATAAAGTGTTTCAATTTTACTTTCTAAACAATTAGCTTTTAAAAAAATAAGTGTACTTTGTGTAACTAAATTTATAATATGTACAAAACATTGAATATGATTATTTTTTTTTAGTAAAATTAATATTTTGTAATTGACATTCTTTTTCAAGTTCTTCTATCATGATATCATTATTTTCAGCATTATCAGTTATATAATATTGAATCTATAATATAATTAATTATTATAATTGTAAATTAAATTTTAAAAATTAAAAAAAATATATATACTTTAGTAAGAATTTTAAATTCATTACAGCAATTAATAAAAAATTCTACTAAATTCTTTTCAGAATGAGTTCCATTTAATTTATAAAAATCAACTAAAATTTTTACTAATTCTCATTCTTTTAAAATTCAATGAGCTGTAATCTTTAAAAAGATGATATAATTAGCTGATATTTATATATCAATTGTAAATGATATATAACCAGAGACATTCTAAAATAAAAATAAATATTAATATTAAAATTTATATAAATAAAATAAAAAAAAATAATTACCTATAAAATATCTTGAATTTTTATATACTTTTTATTAAAACATTTTATTATATCTGCATGAATAGTATCAGCTGAAGGTATTTTAATATTAGAATTTAACATCTGAAATAAATTTTGCAAGTTTTCTGATTTAAGAGTTAAAAAAAGTTGATCATCACAAACAATCCATTTAGAAATATATTCATGAAATATAGCTAAGAAATACTATATAAATTATATAAATTTTAATATTTGATAATTATATAAAAAATTTTTAAATTAAATTTATAGATAGTATTTTATTAATATATTTGTCTATTATTCCTTTTGTCTTTAATTTTTCTAATTTAATAGGATGTTTATTTTTAAATGCTGATGAAAAATACTTGTAGCTCTACTAGTATGCTTATATTCTATACTGTAATATTTAAAATATTAATAAATAAAATATTTTATAAAATAAAAAATAATTATACTGTATACTCACAAATAATATATGCACTTTACTTTTTCATTTTCTATTCTAAAACTAAATTATATGTTCTTAGAGAGATTTCAGTATTTGCTATAGTATCAAATTTATTATTATTATCTTGTTTAATAATTTGTTTCATAATTAAATTGTAAAATTAATTTTTAGCAAAAAGAAATAATTTTAACAAAAAAGAAACCAACTTGATAAATCTTTTTAGATTTATACCTTATTTCTTATTCTAAATTTATAATTTATAACAAGATGTTTAGATAATTTTAGAAGGAATATAATTAAATTTCAATTTGTGTAATAAATAGATACACTGTATGAACAATTTAAATTTTACGTTTGTATAATTTATTTTTTTTAACATCTGAAATGGTACTTTCATAAATAAAATTTTTATTTATATGTAATGCATATTTTAAAAATATGCATAAAATAATAATTAAATAAATACTAAAATATAATTTATTTAGATTATTACTAGTAAAGATTATTTAATTATTATCAATCACATCATTAATCATCTTATTTAATTATTTTAGTAAAGATTATTTAATTAATTTATCAATATGTTAATCAGATATAAATTTTAAACTTTAACTTAATTTAGTAAAGATATTTGATTGATTTTCATATGCAAATAATATTAATCAGATATAAAACTTGTATTTATGCATATTAATTATATATGTTAATCAATTTTAGTAACATTACAAAAATACAAAAAAAAAAAATCAAAAATCAAAAAATCAAAAATCAAAAAATAAAAAATTTTAAAAAAAAATAAAAAAAATAAAAAAAATAAAGTGGAGTTTAAAAATTAGAGTGGAGATTGAAAAATAAATCTCTGTTCTAATTTTTAAACTCCACTTCATTTTTTTACTTTTTCAACCTTTATTCTAATTTTTAGACTTTACTTTATTTTTTACTTTTCAATTTCTATACTAATTTTTAAATTCCATTCTATTTTTTACTTTTCAACTTCCATTCTAATTTTTAGATTCTGTTCTATTTTTTACATTTCAATCTTTGTTCTAATTTTGAACTCCATTCCATTTTTTATATTTTAACCTATGTTCTAATTTTGAACTTTATTTCTTTTTTACTTTTTAACCTTTATTTTAATTTTTAGACTCCATTCCTTTTTTACTTTTCAACCTTTATTCTAATTTTTGAACTCTGCTCTATTTTTTATTTTTGACTTCCATTCTAATTTTTGAACTTTGCTCTATTTTTTACATTTTAATCTCTATTATAATTTTTAGATTCCATTCTATTTTTTACATTTTAACTTTCGTTCTAATTTTTGGACTCTACTCCATTTTTTACTTTTTAATCTCTGTTTTAATTTTTGAACTCCATTCCATTTTTTTTATTTTTTAATCTCTGTTTTAATTTTTGAACTCTGCTACATTTTTTATTTTTTCAATTTCTATTCTAATTTTTTGAATTCTGCTCCATTTAGATTTTAAAGAATTTTTGAATTATTTTTTTTTTATAAATTTTACTAATGATTTTGTTTTTTTAATATTTTTAGAATGATTTTTGCACAGATTTTTATTTTAATAGATTTGTACTTTAAATTAGTAAGTTATAAATGAAATCATGAAAATTTTTTTAAAATAGTATAGGTATAACAAATTCTTTTTGTATATAAGAATTATCTTTTTGGATTTCTAAACTTTAGGAGTATATTTTTCAAAAAAAATTATCATTTTGTTTGTTTGAATTCTAAATAATTATAATTGTATTTTTTTTTAGATATTATACTAGATTTTATAAAATTAAAAAAAAATTATGTATTATTATTATCTTTTATTATCTTTTATATTAGTTTTAATTATTTAAACAATCAATAATTAATGAGTATTTATATCTGTTTGACAGATATATTCATTTTTGAAATTGGCATAATAATAATTAATTATATTATTACAATCAGTTTTTTAAGATACTTATGAGTGATAAGTAAAGCAAAATTTATGAGTAATAAGTAAAAGGTTTAATTTATAATTAGATTTATAAAAGTATCGATCAATTTAACAATTTATTTAATAATGATAATAATAGAATACTGCCTTAGTCAACTCTTTGTACTATACAATTATGTTAAGAGAATTAAACTAAACTATTTTATAAAAATTATCTATTTGACACATTAGATACACTGCTAAGTTAAAAGAAAATGTTCTCTATTTATATAAAATGAAATACATAAAGTTATTGAAGATATAAAAGAAATAAATAAAATATATGAAATAAATATAAAATAGATAAATAAAATAAAATAAATAAAAGAAATATATTGTATAAAAGAAATATATATAATAGATAATATAGAAGACTTATAAGACATATATGATTTTCTAAGGATTGATGTCATCCTTTTGATTATTATCATCTATGTCTTCTCTCGTATAATACTATTTAAATAAAAGAGCAAGAATTGTAAGATTTGAAAGTATGTTACAATTTGATTATGATAATCTTAAAATCTTACAAATAGCATTAAATAAGAAGTTTAAATAGCAAAATAAGTTTTAATTTTTTTTTAAAAAATATATATGTTGATTTAAAGTATAAAAAAAGAAGAGATATTATATATTTAATAAATAATATTTAATTTTCTTGTATTTAAAATTTTTTAATTAAAAAAATTTAAATTTGATATGTTAATGCTAATATTAAAATTTTATAAAATGATTATTATTAGAATTATTTATATATTTGACAATTTTTTGTGATCAAAATTGGAGGGACGCAAAATTTACAAAATATTTTACACGTGTTTGTAAGCACGTGATATGACGTAATCGATTTCGACCAATCATAGATTGTAATTGTATCAGTAGAATTAGTAGATTCTAAAATTATATGCTGTATCTTTCAATTTAAGAAACTTTTTTAAAAAAATGATATATAAGTTCGATAAAATTCATCTTCAAAAATCAAGACTCAATGGCTAGTTAACATTTACGTCTGACAATTTTTTGATAAAAGATTATTTTTATTCAAATAAATATTATTAATTGATATTTTCAATACTATATATCTTAAATCATATAATTATAAATTTCGACTAAAATGAATTTTTTTTTTTTTTTTTTGGTTGGGAAGACATATAAATGTCGGTTTCTTAAATCATATAATTATAAATTTCGACTAAAATGAAATTTTTTTTTTTTTTTTGGTTGGGAAGACATATAAATGTCGGTTTCTGTTATATGAACTTTCATTTCTGCCTTGGAACTATATAACAAAATATGATTAATCGCATATTCTCAAAAAACAACGAATTTCAGCATTTACTTACACACTAGACATAGTAGCGTGAACTCTGAATCTGTTACCAATATTCACATTACATGCCGGCCAACGAATAAGTTGGTCGGTGGACTGTTTGTGTTTTTTAATTATTGATTTGCAAAATTCGGCTTTTTGTTGTTTGTTTCCTTGGAGTGGTGGCTCGTCAGATTCGAAAACCCTTATACAGAATTGATTGGCAGCCATTCTCTTCACCTGAAATTAACAATCGTTATTTGTTAAACTTTTAGAGACATAAGGAAAGGTAAGTGATGTTACCTTCCAACCTATTAATAGGTAATATGGTGTATTAGTAGGCCCCACTGAACCTTCAACTTGGTAGCAAAGCATCCCCACTGTTCCACGTTTTTTAAACATGCCTTCAAATTTTCTATCAAATTAAAGCAACATAATATAAATAAATCAAATCGATGATGACTTTGAAATGTCAAATCTCGGTCAACTTACGCAGGAGAAAATTTATTGGAGGGCTTAATGGTAGGTTCGGGAGGGCTGATACAATCTCCGTTACAATATTGGTTTTCTAGTCGGAGTGTATGTGAAGTAGTTTGGTTTTGGATTGATATCGAAATGGATGTTTCAAAGGTTACCAATTCCTTTACGGTCGCAAGAACAGGAAGAACAACTCCCTTTGCTAATATCATTTCACTCATTGCGATTATTTAGAAAAAAACGGAGAATTTTATTAGAATGTCGCTGAATAAAGTTTTGGTGTGTTACACAATAAAAACCAAGAAAAATTGTTTGCGAAGAATGCGGTAAACAAATAACTCTGGTTTATGATGGTGAATTAATAACAGATGATGAAAAGGAATAAGGGAGCGTGAAATAAATCTGGTAATGTTCAAGTTATACGACTATTGTTTCAATCAAATATTTCGCATTATATATCATTATTTAGTTAAAAAATATTTTTTATGGGTTCATTGATCGATATGCTAAAAGGACGTGCCGCAGCAGTTTTCGGTGAGGACTTCCGAATTAAGTATTAGTAACGCCCTTTGGTAAGACGAAACACAATGACTTTGAATGCTGCTGTACATACATAAAAGAAAAATGGAAATAACATAATGGATTAGCATGGAAATCATTTATAATGCTTAATCCGGCATTACCAATTTTGTTTAAAAATGAAAAGTTTTTTCATAAACATAAGAACTTCAGCACACTAAACAAATAAGAAACGTATTTAAACGTATTGAAGTTAACTTTGTTAAATTGTGATAAAAATATAAAATGTTGTATCAATAATGAAGCTGATTAGTGGAAGGATATGTTCCTACCTTTATGATTTTGTAATAAAAGGTTCTTTTATCATCAAAAAACTTAATAAAAGAACTTTTCGGATAAATATTATCTTCCTTCATTTTCATTTTATTTATTTTTAATTTTGCATAAAAAATATTTTAAAAATGCAATCTTAGTATGTAATGCTTCTTAATCATAAAACTAAATAAATAAACAAAAATTTTTACCTAGGACAAAGAATTGGTATTCAGTTTTACTCTTTTATTATATAAAAAATAGATTTTGTCATCTGCGTGATTGCGTCATCTACAACCTTAAAACTGGTTTTTTTGTATTTCTTGTATAACATGCTTGTAAAGAAAAATGGAGATGACATAATGGATTAGCGTAGAAAATAATGCTTAATCCGGCGAGATGATCCGTATTGATGAAACACTTGAATACATAGTTGAAATACAAGATATTAATTTCCTTCCAATGTCTATAGCAATGAATATCGAATCACCAACTGGAGAATCCGCCTCATCCCTATATTCCTGGCCAGCCCGGGCATTACCAATTTTGTTTATAAATGAAAAGTTTTTTCATAAGATCTTAAGCACAATAAAACAAATAAAATCGTATTGAAATTAACTTTGTAAAATTGTGACAAAAATATAAAATATTGTATCATCTTAGTAATTGATCCAGATAATACGGATTACCAATTCAGATTAGCTGGTATAATTAATTGAGTTATAGTTAGAGTTACGGTTAGGTGTTTTATCACCGGGTGACACTGGTTATTTTCAAAAAATTTGGAAAATTTTTTTTTTCCGAGGTGATTTTTATTTGTCACGCCAAAAGTACGTGACAAATAAACAGAATTTGTAAACCAAATAGTAACCCCCCAGAAATGACGAAAATTGTTATATAAAATAAGGATCTGATAATCATTGGTCTTATTTATAGATCATATGGGAAATTTGTAATAAAAAAAATAAAAAAGGGAAATCGTCTGGAAAAATAAAAATGAGATAATGCTAAATCTTAACCTAAAAATCATATTTGGCATATAAAAGTAAAATTGATTTTTTTCAGTAGTTTCCTCCTTTCTATTACAAAAGTCCCATATTGGCATTTTGCAATAGGAAAAAAATTATTCTACATGATAAAAATGATTTTTAAATTAAATATTTTCAGATTTAAATATTTAATAGCAAATAATATATTTTTATATAATATTTCACATTTTTTTTTACTTTGCTAATAAATAAACTATATAATTTAATATTCTTACTAGAAAAATAAGCTTGTATTTTTAAATTGTTACAAAATTTTTAATTATATAAACTTATTTTTATAAAATAAATTATAGTATTTAATATATTTTCAATTTTAGGTTTACTAATATTAACTGGGGTTAAAATCACCATTGTATTTTTTTTATCAGTATCACTGATAATTTCACTTATAAACTAACTCATCTAGATCACTATTAAAAGTATAGTTAACATTTGATAAATCGATTATATGCATTATTGTAATTACTGTATTTATATTGATTTTATGATAAAATCTGAATGATACTATAAAAGTTAGAGTAAGCTACCTATAGATAAAAAAAATAGTATATTGTTATTTCTTTAATATGTAATGAAAAAAGTATTTAATCCTAATAATCCTGTAGGTTTATTAGTAAATTAAATTCTAAATGCTTCACTTAAAATTAATTAATAAGTGTGTTATATATTACTAAAAATTTAGCAGATTAATTTACTTTTCTACATTATATATGTAGGATAATTGCTTATTAGTTACTGGTTATTTTTAGTATAGCGCTAATCACTAATTAAAATTTTTATATTATGTAAATTGATCTATCTTCATTAGGTTTGAACATAATAAAGACTTTAACAAAATTTAACTTTTTTATAATATACTAAAAGTAGTATATATAAACTTTCAAATAGCACTAATTTTGTTATAATATTCCACTTCCTTAAATATTTTGATATATAAAGCTTTTTTATGATATTTTAAACTTTAAATTAAGATCCTTTTGCCAATACTAGTTCTTTTTTTAAAGTTATTTACATGAGAAGTTAACCATTAATATAAATATATTATTATTAAATTTATTTTGAAGTTTATATATATGTTATAGAGAAAGAGTTAAAAAGGTAATTTTTCTTTATTAAAATTTAAAGAAATATTAAAATAGTTTATAAAACATTAACCTTTTTTTTTCATAATTTACATAAAAATACAAATAGTTTTATTTTTTAAAGATAAATTTTTAGATTATATATTCAAATAATATTTTACATATTCAATGATTTTATCCTTTTTTTATTCTCTCTCATTCTAACATTCATTTATAAAATATTTATCAACTTTTAAAAATTAATATTATTTTATTTTATTTTATTTAAAACTAAAAATCTTAAATAAAAATATATTACTAAAGACCAAACTTGTTTGTAATTTCTCATTTACTTAAAAGGTTATAATAGTTTAACAAAAAAGTGATCAACTTTAAAGAGAAATTTTTTTAACTTCTCATTAATAAATAGCAGAAAAAAATTTGTTTCAAAACGTTTGTCTTAACCCAGAAACTTAAAAAAAATTAATAAAATTTATTGATAAAAAATTAAGGATTACATATAATAAAAACTGAAAATTTCAGTTTTTACTAATTAATCATAGTAAAAAAAAATGATCAATAAACTACATATTAGTTAGTAAATCTATTTGATCCCTTAATTTCAGAATAACTAGTAACTATTATTTGTTTGAAGCAATTACTTTTTCAACATATTGAAACTTTATTTTGACTTTAGACTATTATGAAATAATTTCATAGAAAAAATTATAATAAAGTTATATTTGCATTTTTATCAGATTTTTCTTATTGGCATATATACCAGCATCCAATTTGAAAAATTTTAATAATCATTTAAATTTATTAGATAAATATTCTGTAGAAAATTTTCATCCTCATTTACATCATTATACTTTAGAAATTCTATCAATAACATCAAAAAACTTCATTGAGATGCAATTTTTATTGATGAAAATTGAAATAATATTTTTAGAACTAATTTTACTAATACATATAATTATTCTTATACTAAAAAAAAGATTGATTTTATGGCTAAGTGAATAGCAATATTTTTATTAAATTTTTTCAGAAATTTGGAAAAATAGTAGATATATTATATTCAAATATGATACAAAAAAAAAAGAATATGTATTTTTTAAATTATTTGCTAAAAAATTTGTATTTAATATTCTTCCTTTAAGTTATCATTTAAAATTACAACTACGTAACAATAAATTTGTGATTAGTAGAATTGTAATAATAATTTAGAAAATGATGAACTTATTTTAAATTGTGATTATGCATATTATATATCAAATTTTTGTAATTGCAAAATATAAATATTATTATTATTTGAATAACTTTTTGAAATAATTGAAGAATTTTTATAATCATATAATGAATAATTAAATCTTAATATTAAAGAGAATGATAATATTGAAGAAGCTTTTATAGATTTGTAAAAATTTTATCATAATATATATACTAGAAAATGAGAACTGTTATAGTTTAAGCGAATTATTAGATGAAAATCACATGGCAAACAAAAAACACTTACATGATCAAAATTTACTTAATGCATTAGAAATATATAATCTTTTGCTTCACTTAAGATAATAAGTTTAATTTTTTTTTTTAGATATAAAATATATATAATATTAATTAAATATTATATTAATATAGTAAAAACTTTTGTTTAATTGAATTTTTTATCTTTAAATATTAATATTCTAGTAATTATATTAATATACTAAAAGCTTTTATTTAAATTCAAATAATTAATTTGTATTTTATCAAATAAATTAAAAAAAAATTCTTAT
>CAJVPP010003748.1:0-10861 GCA_910592005.1 Funneliformis mosseae | reverse complement strand
TTTTTTCGGATTATAATTCTAATCTGAACTGAAAAAAATCTGAACTGAACTGATAATTTCAGATTAATCTGAAAGTTTGGTTCAATTATATGCAAAACTCTTGGAGAGTCGCAAAAAATTGCGATTCTCTTCGAATTTTGCAAAAAAATTGGGAAATCCTTAGAGAATTGCAATTTTTGTGATTTCTCTTAGTATTTCGCAAAAAATATCGCAAAATTCTTGGATAGTCACAAAAAATTGCGATTTCTCTTCAAATTTCACGAACTTTGAAGAGAAATTCACGATTTTTTGTGATTTTTCTAGAGTTTCACATATAAATTGTGGATTACTTATATAATTGAACTGTAATTTCAGATTAATCTGAAAATTCCAGTTCAGTTCGGATTTTTACCAGTCTGCGATTTAGTTTGAATTTGGATTGGCATTTTTAAGATTAATAATCCGAACTGAATTAAACCATTTGAAACTTTAGGTATAATACATTTATTATTCTAAATAAATAATAGTTTAATATTTATTTAGTAAGGTAATTTATTATTTCTAAGGAATAATACATTTATCATTATTGTTTTTAAGGAATATTAGTATTATTATTTCTTAGATAAGATAGTTTATTGTTTTTTAGATACTGCTATTTTAATATTCTTTAGGTATAATAATAATATTATTATACTTTAGGTATAATAGTTTTATCATTTCTAAGAAATAATACCTAAGAAATAATATATTTATAGTTCTAAAGAAATAATAGTTTTATCATTTTAATGAACTGCACTTTCAGATTAAACTAATTTGCTAAAATAATATTGAATATTTGAAGAACTTGCTGAATTAAAAGAATGATTTTATTGATATTGATTTGATATATTATTTAAATTTATTTTTAATATATATAGGAATATTTACAAATTATCATTCTCAATTATTTATGAAAAGAATGCATTTTAACTAATGAAATTATGTTAATACTCTTTTCAAAATTACTTTTCTATAATTAAACTTTTTATATAAATAAGCTTAATTTTTTTACTTTTTAAAAAATAATTTAAATTTAAATTTTATTTTTTTTATATACTACTAAAATGCTAAAAAATATTATTTCAAAAATAAAAAAAACTTAAGTTAAGTTTAATTAATAAAACAGTAAACTTTTCAAATAATAAACTAATTTTTTACTTTTTATGAAACTTAAGTTGAATTTTTTATTAACTTTTCAAAAAAAAAATTGATTTTTTTTTATTTTCTATAATAAAAATATATTTCTAACTATCAAAATCAAATGAAGAAAAAGTTAAAACTTAAGTTAAATTTTTAGTCAACTTTTCAAATAATAAACTGATTTATTTACTTTTTATTATAGAAACATACCTTAAACTATCAAAATTAAATAAAGAAAAAACTTAAATACAAATTAAATTTTAGTTAACTTTTTAAATAATAAACTGATTTTTTTACTTTTATAATATAAATATATCTTTAACTATCAAATCAGATAAAAGTATCATATCATTTTCTTAGAGTTAGTCTTAGGATAACATCTAATGATAAACATATGATATAATAATACAAGTTATAAGTTTCAGTTAGTTGATCTTACATTGTTTTCAGCTATTATGTTTTTATATCTTATGTAAGGGAAAAGATTAGGTTTGATTTCTAAGTTGTTTAATAGTATAGTATGCTTTGGTATTTCTTAGATTCAGAATAAAATACCTTACTTGACACTCTATTTAATAATATGGCTAAATATTTAACAATGCTTTGGTACTATTTATTAGTCCTATAGAAAACTTTCAAGTTAAATTTTATCTTAATATGATATTTATTAGGCTGATAATTGAATAAATTTAGTATAGATTAAATAAACTTACAAGAGTGATAAGCAAATAAAATTGTTATAATTTAAGGTTCAATTTGAATTATTTGTTGATAAAATAGCTAGGTTTATAATTATATCAGAATATAAAAAAAAATTAAATCAGATAAAACAAAAGCTAAAACTTAAATTAAATTTTAGTCAACTTTTCAAAATAATAAACTAAATTTTTTTTACTTTTTATAATAGTATAAGATAATCTAAAAAAATTAAAGTCTGAACTTAATAAATTATTAATATTGAACTTTGATTTTCTTAGATCAATTCTCATATATCTTTAACTATCAAAACTAAACAAAAAAACCTAAAATTTAAGTTGAATTTTAGTCAACTTTTTAAATAATAAACTGATTTTTTTTATTTTTTATAATAAAAACAAATTTTTAATTATCAAAATCAGATTAAGAAAAAATTGAAACTTAAGTTAAATTTTAGTTAACTTTAATAATAAACTGGTTTTTTTTACTTTCTTTTTTTTATTTTTTACAATAAAAATATACCTTTAATTATCAAAATCAGATAAAACTTAAGTTAACTTTTATTAATTAATCAGTCAACTTTTAAATAATAAACTAGAGATTTGAATCGTTCAATCTATAGTTAAATTATTTAGATATGACTAACTGATTATGATTAAATGAAAATATTAACCAATTATTTGATTATTTAATTGATTATCACTAACTAGGAATAGATAACTGAATAATTAGATATTTAAATATTTAGATCTATTGATTAATAGGCGTGTATTACCATGTATGCACATATGCAATATCTAAATTAATTAAATAACACATAAAGATATTTTAATTTTAAAATTATTTTTTCATATTTTTTCGTATAAATTTTATTTTATAAAATGAGTTCTAATGAATATTATAATGCAAATTTCAATGATAATATTTCTTTAAAACAAGAAATAATTTTAAGTAATTCTAAAAGATTAAGTAATATATCTAGAACTTCGTTTGAGAAAAATGTTAATACTGATGCAGATATACATATTGTAAAAAGACTGGGTTTAGTGGATCAACTAAGCGAAGTTTTGTATGAAAATTTTTTAATGAAAAAGATAATTCCAGTGGACCTGATAAAATAATTGCTTATAAAACCTTTCTTTCTAATGGTAAACTATATACTGTTACATATGCAGCTTTGGGTAATACAAGCAATGTAATATAACATCTTGTTAATATATATAGAATTTTAGATGAAAATAAAATTTATATTAAGGTAATGAAAATTTTTTAGTGAATTTTTTTAATCATTTTTATTTATTAATAAACTTTTAATTAATAAATTTCTTAATTTTTTAATATACTAAGCTGTTAAAAATAGAACACTTGATCAATATATTAATAATTCAAATGCTAAGCAATAGACATAAACTAAGTAACTCAAAGCTAATAGAAATCTTACACAATGGATTCTTCATAGAGTAAAACCAATTGATATTGTAAATGATAAATATTTTCAAGAATTTCTTTCTTCATTAAATTCTTATTATAATTACCAAATGAAAAAATATTAAATTGATGATTTATCAAGCTTATGATTGAACAAAAGCAAGCATGAAAGAATTATTACTATCATTTGCAAAGTATATTTCATTTATAACAGATTTGTAAAATTCAAGAGCCAAATATGATTATATTGGTATTACCACTTCTTTTATGAATAATAATTTTAAAATTTATAATATATTACTAGAATGCAAATATTTACCTTACTCTCATGATGCTATAACAATTAAAGAATCTTAATAGTTTAATTAATAGTTAGAATTTTCAAAATAATATTGTAGCTATAACTAGTGATAATGGAAAAAATATGGTAAAAGCAATATTATATTTACCTTCTATTAGTAGAATTTTATGTTTAGCACATACTCTTCAATTGGTAGTTAATAAAGTATTAGAACTAATTATTATTTTTATTGCACATGCAAAACATTTAATTAGATTTTTTTAATATCTTAAACAACTTGAGCATTTACTAGCAACACAAAAAAATCTGGGTTATATAAATGAAGTAAGAGTAATTCAAGGTGTATCTACAAGATGGAATTCCTCATTTTTAGCTTAAGAATGTCTTCTTTACTTAAGGATGCTATTGATCAATTAGCAATTAATTTAATATGTGATTAGGACAATAATATTAAAAAATATGGACATTGATTAAAAAATTTAACCTTTCTGATGAAGAATAGATTTTTATGGAAAATTTAGTTGATTTACTTAGTATATTAGAAGAAGCAATCACAATTTTAGGAGAAAGCAATTATGTTACACTTAGCTTAATGTATCTTACAATTTAGAATTAAAAAATCATTTTTCAAGTAATAATAACAATACCAAAAATATTGATCTTACAAATAATACATCTATTTTGGATAATGAAGAAGAAGAGAAAGATAATTTTGAAGAATCAGATAATAATATTGATGAGATAGTCAATCCTATTACATATTATCAAATTAATATTATTAACCTATTTCTACAGAAAGAATAATTAATCAGGTTAAATCTATAATTTCACAAGCTTTAAATAAATATTGGGATATACCTTCCAAAATTGGTCTTAAAGCTTTATACTTAGATCTGAAGTTTAAAAATTTATTATTTACTACAAGAAAAGAGAAACTTAAAATTGAAGAAATTCTTCAAGAGATAATTGAATCATCATCTCTAATAACTTTATCAGTTTCACTAAATGAAAATTTAAATACTAACAATATATATGATAATAATATAACTAATGGTAAATAAGTAATTAATTTTTTTTTAAAAAATGATAGCATATATTTTAACAATTTAATTTTTTATTAATTAGATGATTTAAGTGTAAAGTTGGTAAGCTATTTATTTCAGTACTATGACACATGAGTTTCGTTAAGGAGTTGGGTAAAGTTTGTAGGATAGTTATTGGAGTATTCGAGCAATCGAGTTCCGTTAAGGAGTTGGGTAATGTTGGTAAGCTATTTATTTTAGTGCCAAAACATCTGAGTATTGTTAAGGAGTTGGGTAAAGTTGGTAGGATAGTTATTGGAGTTTTAGAACAAACAAGTTCCGTTAACGAGTAGGATAAAGCTGGTAGGATAGTTATTGGAGTATAAGAGAGATCAAGTACAGTTAAGGAGTTGGGTAAAGTTGGTAAGCTATTTATTTTAGTAAAAGAGCATCCGAGTATAGTTAAGGAGTTGGATAAAGTCGGTAAGCTATTTATTTCAGTACTATGACACATGAGTTTCGTTAAGGAGTTGGGTAAAGTTGGTAAGCAGGTTATTTGAGTATTATAACAATAAAGTTCCGTTAAGGAGTTGGATAAAGTTGGTAAGCTATTTATTTCAGTACTATGACACATGAGTTTCGTTAAGGAGTTGGGTAAAGTTGGTAGGATAGTTATTGGAGTATTCGAGCAATCGAGTTCCGTTAAGGAGTTGGGTAATGTTGGTAAGCTATTTATGTTAGTCCAATTACATATGAGTTTCGTTAAGGAGTTGGGTAAGGTTGGTAGGATAGTTATTGGAGTATGAGAGAGTTCAAGTACCGTTAACGAGTTGGGTAAAGTTGGTAAGCTATTTATTTTAGTAAAAGAGCATCCGAGTATTGTTAAGGAGTTGGGTAATGTTGTTGGTAAGCTATTTATTTTGGTTAAAGAGCAATACAATGTCGTTAAAGAGTTGGGTAAAGTTGGTAAGCTATTTATTTTAGTGTGAATACACCTGAGTATTGTTAAGGAGTTGGGTAATGTTGGTAAGCAGGTTATAGGAATATTATTACATTCGAGCTCAGTTAAGGAGTTAGGTAAGGTTGGTAAGCTAGTAATTTTAATAAAATTGCAAAAGAGTTTAGTTAATTTGCGATATCTTTGTAATCCTCCTGAGGTATATAGTATGTCGTCCTTATTAAGTTCCGTAATCGTTAAACTAGTATCATCGAATTCTTCTATTTTCATTTTATCTAGTGAATTATTAATACTGACACTCTTAGAATAACGGTATTGTGGTGGTAATTGAAGGCTTGCTTCATCATCAACATTCATTTGTTTATTTCCTTTAACGTTTGATTTTGTAATAATTGAATTTAATTGATCAACTACTAGACTCATGTCCGGACGATTTTCTGGCTCAATATCCCAGCACTCTAGAATCATATAAAAATTTAACGACTGTGGAAATAAAATCTAGTTTTTTAATTAGATAATATATTTACCAGTATAAATGTTTACATAATCTTCAGATGTACCATGAATGATACTTTCTCTACGTCCTCGTAAAATTTCTATAGCTAAACTAATGTCATATTCTTCACCATCAACATGAAAAGGTGGATAACCGCTTGATAGTTCCCATAAGAGCACGCCAACACTGTAAACGTCACTCTTTTTGTTTAGTGTAAATTGTATCGATGCTTTGTCATTTTTTCTTGCTCTAAGAAACCTGTTTGGATCAATATAAGGAATTACACCAAATAATTTTGACTGATTAGTTGTCGCTTCAATCCTTTTTGATAAACCAAAGTATGCTAGTTTAATAACGCCTTGATGGATTAAAATATTGCCTGAATGCTATTAATATAAAGAAAAAAATATATTATTACTTATAAAAAGAAATGTTCATAATAAATAAATTTGACATTAGGACACCATACCAAATCACGATGTATAATTCCTTCGTCATGTAAACATGATACAGCACAAGCCAACTGGAATGCCAAGTTATATTTATCTCCCCAAGCAAGCTTATCAAAATTATCTTTCAAATAATTATTAAGCGCTCCACCATCAGCATATTCCATTACTAACCAATAATTTTTCAATTCATTTTGATTTTCTAAATTTTTTTTTTTAAAATTCAAATTTAAAAGTCAATATAAAACTATAACTAATCCATTATTTAAGACTTTATACCTTGGTTCGATGATGTAATTCCCAAAAAACGAATGATATTGCCATGAAAATCAACTTCTCGTTGAAGTTCAAGCTAGATTATTATAAAAATAATTTTAGCTTGAAATATAAACGATTTGCACTAAATGGATCAAAATAGACAGAAGCACATATTGTATATAAATTACCTCACGAACAAGTTCTTTAACAGCGGAATCGTTAAAATTATGAAATGATTTTAAAGCTAGATGTGAATTTTTCCAATTTGCACGATAGACTATTCCAAAGTTGGCTTTACCAATCTCTTTAAAATTACTAAATTGTTTATATTCGTAGTATTTGATACTTTTTCTTGAAATAGATTCTTCAATCCAATTAAACCACTCATTAGAATTGTTGGAAGATTGCATGTTAATTTAAAAAGTTTTGTTAAAATTCTTGGAGAAAAACAATATGCACAAGTAACGTTAATCAAATTTTTAAGCCACGCACGGCAATTTTAATGTATGACAGAATGATTTTTTTTTTGTACGTTTCACGAGATTTTCTGATCAAATTTTGCATTCACCACGATTTATAAATAATAAAGTAGCCTAATTTATAATATTATTGAGTAAAGATTTAATAAATTCCATTTCAGAATTTAGAAAGGTTGCAAGTTGAAGCTTTATATTTTCAGTCGAAACTTAAATTTGCATGCAATGATCATTTTATTAAACTTTCTATAGAATGTAGTTAAAATTTGTAATGACATATATTAGATTATCGATTGTTTGTACATCATGCACATTGCGAATCATATACGTTTATATCATTTTCATGTGTAGCGTAAATCTCTACAAAAAAAAAAAATACCAACGTTAGAAAATACTTATTTTAATTATTTTCGTTTAGAAATGTGCAAATTAAAAATAAAAAATTAAAAAAATTGAACAAAAAAAAAGTGGCTTATAATTTTAAATCTTATTTTCCTGATAAAAAAATTATGGTTGTACTATTTAGCAGTGGCAACTTTGATGTTTCTGTGGAAATAAATTTAATTTAACGTGATAGGTACATCTCTTAACATTACATTATTTAATAACTTTAACTTGAAAGCATTACAGTAACTTAATTCCTATTTAATATGGGTTGAATTATTTTATAAATCATGATAGTTTTAAAGATAATATCAGAACACGTACGTCTAAACCATCTAGTTAGGTTTAAAATACTCATAGTTTAGAATTAAATCTTTGAGGATGTAGGTAATTGAATTATCATATTTGGTTTACTATTTTTTAGGATCATTATAACCACGAAATTAAGAAATTAAAGGAAGAACCGTAAGTTTGGAATTCAAGATTGAAATTAATGTATTGACTGATTTCAGCTGCAAGATGATGTGAGTGAATTTTTATTCTTATTACAAAATTCAACTTTATTTGTATATGTTGTGTGTCAGATGTCGATTTGTAGTTGACATGCGTCAGATGACTAATGCTGGCCAAACCTTCTTAAGGCATTATAAGATCGGCCCAAAATAGGCTCATAATTTAGGCCAATAGTCATCTGAGGCTCAACATATATATCACAAGCGTTAAAGCGGTGCCATTAAATTTAATTTTCTCGATTGTAATTTGTAGTCGGAAATGAAGATCAGATGGAGCGTAGCAAAACTGACACAATTGATTAATAGGCTATTAATGATGTATTAATTATCAAAATTATGATTTAGAAATATTATCTGATCAATCACAGAAAAAGATCCCAAGCTGTCTTTCTGATAATTGGAACAAATAGGTATATTTATATTTTATATTTTAAACATTTAGTCGTTTTAAAACAAATATTACATTATTTATGAATTTTTAAACAGATCTCGTTGTCGAACTTTCACGTGATGTGAAAACATTTTCTTAGATTCAAAAAAAAATGAAAACGTCACAAAGTTGAGAATATGTAAATTTTGTAAGAGACTTATTCTATTATGTATGAGCGTAGATAGTTTTATCACATTCATACGCAAACACATTCAATGTACAATAAATGATATTCTTAAAAAACTTTGAATTAAAAAAAAAAATTCGAAAGTAAGAATAATTTTGTCATTCTAGATAGTCAAATCACACGGTTTGGATTTGATTAGACATTTTTGACGACTTTTTGACGACCTCTTCTGATTTTTTATCCGCGATGGTTCGGGAAAAAAGGACCATAATCAAGTAACATTTTAACAATAAACTAGATGGAGCACATAACATCGCCAAAATAAAACCGCTGTACGTATAAAATGCAAAACTTATACTTTTCAAATCATATTTTTCATCGAACGTTGCAAGATGGTTATAAACATCTTCGGCCCTTTCATTGATACCGATAACCTTTTTTTCACGATGTATAATAAGGAGATTTGTAATTGATTTCTTCATCGCGTACAAGATTAAGATAAAGTAAGGACATATGATGATCCATACGTCGTTACTGATGTAGTTAAATCTCTGAAAAGCGATTACGAAGAAAATCGTGTGAATTATCGTTTCGACCCAAGGTAGAAAACACGATTTCATGTATAAATATGACGCGGGAATGGGTTTTGGTATCAGTAATAATAAATCAAGCAAAACGGATGTTGTTAAAAGTATGGTGTATGTTATCAAGTATTGTATATAGAAGGTATCATTTGTTTTTTTGTGCATGTTAATCATGAACCAAATTCCCAAACCGTTGATGGTCAATTGACATGAAAGACAAATTGAACCAAGTTCCATTAAACAATTCTTTTTGTTCAAATTTAAATATATCAACATCGAAAGTAGTGCGGTAATTAGGGTATCGAATGAATCTTTAACTCTAAAATCATCATCTTCCAGAGCGAGTGATGATTGTATGAGGAGGGAAAAAGTTCCGAGTACTTTGACAATGTCATGGAACGACAAGTTTCTTTTCATTTTAATATCAAAAAAAAAAATGATACTTTTTTTACTGAAATTTTTAAAATCATTTCGTTTTATTCAGTAATATGCAAAGATTACAATAGTCTTCCTTTTTAGTTATTATAATCATGAAATTTAGGTAATATTACATCGCTTTTAGGATGTCTTGTGATTAAATAATCTTGATTTTATCATTTACAATGCATTATTCGTCCTGGGTACGCCACCAAAAACAGATAATCTATCAAATGCATACCACTCTCGGGAATTCCAAAAATGAAAATTAGAAGGGACGAAAAAAAAAAGATCAGATCCTTTCCAAATTTATTCACTATAATTTTTGATCACAAAAAATGAATTTTATATGCTTTTAGATGCTTAATGCCTTATAATGCATAAGCTTAAAAGTTTGTTTTCTTTTTCCAATCATGCAGAAATTTCGTAATTAGCACGTCATTTATTAAATTAATTTCAATGATCGGTTGGATTTTGTGTAACTATTACCGGAAGCAGATAATGATGACGAAACTTGCAAAAAAAACAGAAATGACGATTTTCCATGTTTAACATAATTAAACTTCGATAAACGTTTTGATCTAGAAGTTCAAATTTTAGCAATTAACCGATGACAATAGGCATGCAGGGGTAGATAGAAAACCGGAACGGTACTATTCGCCAGACCAGTACGGTACGATTATGCAGATCGGTAATTTTTGTGAAATTTGTCATCGTACCGTCCTATAATTATGGTATAATAAAATTCGTACCGTACTGTACTGGTACGATGTCAAATTTCGCATTTTTGTATTTTTTCTTTTTTTTTTTAAATTCCTTCCCAGTATATAAATATATATTTTAATTGATTTTTTTCTTGTTTTTCTTTATTTTATAATTTATTATATTCTTTTAAATTTCCCCCGGACTTTAATTTTATTTTTATTTTTTTTTAATTAATTTTACCGGACTTTTTATTTTATTTTTATTTTTTTTTTTAAATCTATTTTTTTATTATTATTTTATTCCCCTCCCACCGGACTTTTTATTTTTTTTTTAATCTTTTTTTTTCTTTTTTGTTTAGTTTCATTTAGTTTCCTTTTTTTTTATTTTGTTTTTTTTTTTTTTTTTTTTTTTTTTTTTTTTTTTTTTTTTTTTTTTTTTTTTTTTTTTTTTTTTTTTTTTT
>CAJVPP010003747.1:0-10862 GCA_910592005.1 Funneliformis mosseae | reverse complement strand
TGAAATTTTTGTTTTTAGATATATCGAATTAATAAATAATAAATTATATGCTAATTGTATATTATGTGTAAATAGCACATTAATTAGCATAGCAACTTTAATTAATTTATTGATTAATTAGCACAGATTAGTTTTTAATAGTATTAAAGGTTTAAATCAGCATTTATTTTGATTGACTAACTAGTTTTGAAAGGTTTTGCTAGTTTCATCTAGTTTGCCAATTTCGCCAGTTTCGCTAATTTTGTCTTAGTTTTGGATTATCAGAAAGTTTCAGATTTTAGTTCTTGAAAGCTGAAATGTTTCGATCTTAAGATTTTGGTTTCGCTTACACTTTTAAATTATTGTAATAAATCATCATAAAATTATTTTATTTTAAAATAAACTTTATTAAAAAATTTTAAATTTTCATATAAAATTAAAAATGATCAATAGTTCTACTTAATTTAGTTTAACTTGTTCTGATCTTATATCTAAAAGAAAAATATTAAAAATTTAGAATTGTTAAAGAAATAAATAAAAAATAAAATAAATAAATAACTATCTAGAATTTAAAATTGAAAAGAATCTAAAAAAAAGAAAAATTAATATAATTACATTAAATTGATCAAAGATTTATTACATAATTATAAGATCCAATTTTTGTATAAATATACTTTTATATAATTATATTATTAGGTAATTTTAAAGGATATTATTGTAAAGAAGTTAATTATATTTACTAATTTAAGATATAAGAGTTTTATTAGTATAATATCTAATAAATAATAAGCAACTATAATTTTAAATATTACTTTTAAATGTTGTAATTTTCTTTTCATGTTCTTTTAAGCATGAATTTATATTAAAAATTAAAGTAGAATAGTATATAATAGACTTTTATGTTAAAGTTTTATACTTAAAAAATATATATATATTAAATTTTTGATATTTAAAAAAATATTAGAATAATATATATAAACTTTTTTGCTCAACTTTTTAATATTAAGACTTAGAAAAGTTTTATAATATATTTAGATCAGAATAAATAGATTTTATATAATAAAAATATCCTGTATTTTTAGAGCAAATATACTTATAATGATATATTATTTATATTAATAAATAAAATTTTATTAAATAATATAAGTAAAAAATTCAAATATTTTTGAAAAATTGATTTTTTATATATTGTTAACATTACTCTTTTCATTGAATAAGTTAACTATAATTTGAAGTCAGTGAAATAATAGTTTTAACTTAAATCTAATCAACTTGATATACTATTAGTTAGAGAGTTTATTTAGTTAACAAGAATAAAATTATAAGTTTTATATTTGCAAAATATTAAGAGTATTTATTATTGTTATTAAATATATATTGAATACAATGTTGGGATCTGTCCTTTTTCTAAGGCATTTTCATGTCCTTTATATAGAAAAATTATAATTAAAAAAAATCTATGATATTTATGATACTATTGACAATAATAACAGGACTAACAGATATGCTAATTATGATATAAATAATAATAATGATATAAATAATAGAAGTGTAATAAATAATATGTATGCTCTATTTGGTAGATATGGCATATTTAGCATATATATTATATATGACAGGTCTGTCAGTTTCTGTCAGTTTTAATGTAAAAATTATTTTATTATATAAGTATAATTTTACAGATGATTTGCAAAGTATTATTTATTACATTATATATATTATAATGAAAATCAAAAAGTATTAATTTATATTACATATATCTATATATATTGTAATAGAATAAATATATTATTTTATTAATATAATATTCAGAATTTTAATTAAGGACTAATATGAAAAATTCAGTATACAAATTTATAATTATCTTCAAATTTGAAAAATTTATAATAAAATTTTTATTTCAAACTTTATATATGAATTTTAATGTCAAATTTTTATATTTTTATTGATTTATCTTATTTTTCTCATATTTTAAAATTCTGATAAAGTTTTTAAAATTATAATTTTTATTAATATGATAATTTTGAAATTTTATAATCATTTTAATAATTAGACTAATTTATCTTTAACAACTATATAGCCTTATTAATATAATAATTTAAAAATAAGTATATATATTATATTAACTAATCATTTATATAACCGATTTTTTTTTGCTTTTATCTAAATAGTAGCAAAATAATAATTATACTCATTTTTCATATAAAATTAATTAATTTTTTATTAATAAAATAAGTTTTACTATGAGAAACCTAAAAGTATCTTTCATCAAGAGTACTATCATTTCTTACTATTTTCAAATTTATTTTGTTAACAACTTAGACCTTTTTTTGTAATTTCTATAAGCTTATTAGATAATTATTATATAGAAATTTTCAAATCATAATTATAGTATTTAGTAATTAATAATCTCTAAGATATTAATATTATTATTACTAAATTTTTTGAAAAAAAAAATATATTATATTATACATATAAATTATCTATAAGCTGAAAAGAAAATCTTAGATGCATTTGCACTATGTTGCATAATCCCTTTAGAACTTATTAATGCAGCAAGCTTTTGTAATAATGGAGGAGATGTTGATTTATCTCTTTCTTTTATGCAGTATTTTTTTACTATAATCACTTTATAAAATTCATAGCTAATTATACAAGAATTATATAAATATAATACTGATGCCAATTTATTCTTTTCTGAATATGAAAAAGATTAGAATGAAAGCTTCAGTTAAAGACACTTCTTTCGTAATATGTATTATTTATATTACTAAATATAAAATTCCCTTAAAGTAATAGATTGAAAATTTTCTTTTCTTTTTACATGTTTTTTTGAAATAGTATCTTTAGTAATGCATCTCTTCAAGTGAATATCTACATAACGTGACATATCCTTTTCAAGAATGAATACACATACAGTGTAATATATATAAATTGTTTTTATTCTAAAAGAAAGGAACCTTCCATTACCACTATTAGTGTCATAAAAATTTGCATTCATTTGAATATATCTATTCTAGAAAAGATTCCTGAACTCTTCAAGTATTTTTCTAAATGGACTATGAATACGAGAGCATCACATTTCTGTTGTTTAATATCATATTATTTTTTGTAAAGAGGATAATGCATTTGTTGTCTTTTCATACGTATCATCACGATCAGGTAAATAAAGCTTAAAGTAGGCAGCACCATTTGAATCCATCTTTTACAACTACAGTTTTTTAATGATTTATATCGTTTTTAGTGAATTTTATCGATTCTTTATCAACTTATACTATATAGAATATCACGATTCAAATTTATATGGATTCATTGATCCGCCATGACGTTTATCATAAAAAAATTGTATCATGTTTCTCAAATCACGGGATGTAATCACATTCCCCTCATTTTCATTCAAAAAAAAGTAAATGATAAGTCATCAGGATAGGCTATCTCCCGCAGATTTAAGGGAGGGGAAATACTATTTTTTTCTGATGGTAAAGTCTGGACTTAGAGATGGATCGGTCCTGGTAAGACCGGTCCTTGCGGTCCTCGGTCCATATTCTGAGGACCGGACCGATCCAACTCTAGTCTGGACATTGTCAAAATTGCGCAGAAGAAACGGCACAGTATCTTCAAAAAAGGGTTTCGGGATAATCTAACCATTTTTGAAACGTGATGTTCAGCAAAAAATACATTTATATATTACATTTAGCAGTTACTGTAGAATAAGCCCGATATGACCATACATGTCTAGAAGATATAAAATATGAAAAAACTTTAGTAATGGATGGCTATGCCACTACACTTGAGAAAAATTTGACGCAGTAAGTTATTATTTCAACTGTTCTAACTGTGTGATCAATATAATCTTGAGTAAGATGACGGTGATCTGCACCATTTCTTCTATACCGATGGTATTACATCTTCTGACCTCTTTCCATTCTTTTCCGAAAGCATCATTAGAACATTTTGTCTCAGGAATTTCGTCCCTAAACTCACTATCTACTAAAGCCCTAGCTTCATCTTTACAAAGCGTTAAAAGAATTTTATTTGCGAAAAAAATACCGAATGGTGCTATATGTGAGAAATTCATCCGTCGTACATACCTGCATTGTGGTCCATTTATCTAATAGGACAGCATGTGGCTCTTCCTCACCACTTCGGTTGCTCCAGGACTAATTGGTTTGGTCGGGTTGACATTTACACGTTTGTATATGGAATCTTCACATTTTGCAACCATGCTTCCATCTTCTAGAGATGTGCCAATTCTCGAAATAATCCCGATTTCTGGTATGATACCCAGCATGATGTATAATTATAGCTGAAAAAAAAATCTGTCGCCGCATGACCCATTATTTTGTACCACAAATTATAATTTATCGTTACATACATGTAAAAATGAATGGCAAAGCGTGGCCTCGTTCCCAGTACAATATTTTATTTAACGAAATAAATCATTGCCGGAAGTAGCAACTTATATATATAAAATGACTATTACAAAATATTTTCTAGCTACTGGGAGTCCAATTCAGGTGATATAACTAGCTTCAAAGTGACGAAAATAGAAGACTAATTTGTTGATTAAGTGAAAACTAGACCCATAGCTAATTCCTCTCGAAGATTTTGTATTTTTTGCAAAAACTTCTGTTTCCACTTTCCGGGTTATATGAGAAAACATTGGCCTGTAGCAGTTCATCGGCTATTTGTTCATTGTTGACGAGCTTGATGAATGCATCAAAATGGATTTTTTCATTTTTTACCAACTCCTGGACAATGACCTTGCCAATGACATGATTTCTTTCGCCCTCCATCATTCGAGCCTGGTGAAAGTTGCGATTGGCGTCATCAAGCACGGTTTACGAATCTCTAAAAGCAACATATTAAATGTAATGAGAACGTTCACACAACGGCCATGCAGAATACCATCATCATTGTCCAGATAGTAAATGCTCTCCCACCTTCGAATGTTTCGCCTCTATTTATCCTATCACCATATGTCTTAGGATCATAAATCCGACCACTTAAGTGTTGGATGAGTTGATTGGCGACCTTTTCCTCAATGCCAAGTTTGCCGTGGGGGAAGGTGAATGCCTCTTTATTAGTTAGGTCTCCGATGACAATGGGTTTTTTATCAGCACGTGACCACGATGATCGTTCTAGAGTAGAGCAAAGAAGCCATCAGCAAGGAACGAGATACAGGCGAATTATATCATACAATACTCACGCATCATCATGCGTGGCACTGTTCTCTCGCTACTGACAAACACAATAACGCAACTGCGCTGGTCAGCATAGAGTTTTGCGATGTCCTGCAGATCCTCCAACATGTTCACATTTTTCTGGCCCATCTTACTTATGTTGTCAAGGATCAAAACTGGAGGTTTGCCATTATTTGCCTTGTATTTTCTAGCAGCTTTGTCGAAGGCATTCAGGACACGAGAAACCTTGGACCGTTCATCTATAAAACAAGAAGTAAGTGCAGAGTAAACACAAGTATTTCTTTACAATAACCTTACATGACTCGCTTTTGCCTAGAATCTTCCGCGTCAATGAGTCAATGAAAGATTCATTATCCCTGAATGAAATAGCTTTTGCAAGATCATCAATGAAGTCATCTAACATAAGGGGGGCATTAACATAAATGATCCCTTTTCCAACTTTCCTAGCACACTGCCGGGACCACTGTGGTCTTCCCAGTTCCGTGGTTCCCGACAACGACGTGATAAGAGCTATGTTTAGAGGGCGGCTTGAGAATTCGTTCAATTTCCTTGATAACATCTTTACGGTCAATCAGATCTTCCTCCTCAACATCAAGGTTTGGACAGAAACCGTGTTCAAAGGCATAAAGAGATTCTTCTCATTTTGGTTGTTGTACCAGTTGGTGTAAGTACGGTCAAATAATATTAGGATAATCACAGGGGCGACCCACTTTGTAATCTTCCAAGTTGACTAGCATTGTCAAGGTGTAAGTCAGAACACACTGTCTGCAGGCCGAAAAGAACATATTGATCACAAAGACAAAAAAAGGTACAATACCAAATCCTTTTTTGCGCCCTCTTTTATGTCCTCTTGTAATTTTCTTACTCCAGCTTTCAGGGAATCCTTGGCATATGAGGAGATATGGGTATGGGTGTTACGAGACTGCGACGGCCATGTATGTAACTTGGCCTGTGGAGGCCGAGAACTGTGGGGAAAGAACTCTTGAGCCCTCCTGAGAAGCGCGGTCGTCCTGGTGTACCTGACCATCATGGTTTGTGTTACATTAAGGTTTTATTAGCAGGTCACGCGAGTTAAAAATTCATCCAACAAGGATTTTTCGAATAGCGTAATTAGTTTAACCAACTTGGTCGACTTTTGTATCACATAAATTTACATAATTTTAACCCCTAAATGACTTAGTCGGCTAAGTTGACGACTCAGCCGATGATCCAGTCAGTCGACTGTTACACGGTCAGCTTAAATGTTAAATCGGAAAAAATTATTTTAAAACTATAAAAAGTACTAATAAAAATATTACAATAAAATTTTGAAAGCCCTTATTTTTGAATTAATGATTAAAATATTATCTAATCCACGTTTAAAATTTATATTCATGAAAAACAAAATTAACATTTACAATTGATTTTGCTGCTTGCGACAAAAGTCGTCAAATGAGACCACAATGTTAGGTATTATGTAATTACAATCGTAAAAATGGGTATTTGGAACGTTGGAAAAGGTGTTTTTTTTTTTATAATAGAGTTAAATTACTCGTCAATTTTATAAAGCAGGAAAAATCAAAATACCAGAACATGCTACATTAACATTTACGAATCTTTTTAATTTGTTTAATAAATTCAGCACCACCCAATTGAATTAAAAGTTGAGCCAACAAGCATCGTAATGAATGAAATTGCCCTTTTAGTCATTACTAATAACGTAGGTGCAACGTAAGGAATATACACTCCAAGTAAATCTTCAGGTTGACATAAATCTTCATGCCTATTAATAAAGTATTTTCCTCCTTCGTTTTTTTGAAGGTTAAAAATGATGTAAAGCCTGTAAAGAAAATCATTATCATACATTGAATATAATTTGATATTTCTTAAAATCAAATATGTTCTTTTTTTGTTATTACCTTAAAGGAGTCTGTCTCCATGGAGAATAAATAAATTGGATATATTCAGTCACATCAAGGACCATCCTGCCAGATGGTTCATTAAACCCTAATAAGATGTTACTCAAATGTCAGTGAAGAAGAAAACGGGCTATATGGAAAAAACTTACACTTTTCATGGATATCTAGAGTATTACTCCGGTAAAATCCTACAATACAATAAGAACATTATGAGAATAATAAAATTTCATTATAAAATAAGTTTTCTCACCTCGGAAAAATTTATAATGGGAAATGATTTTTTCTCTGGATCCAATTCCAGCAGGAACAGTTGCTAAAAAATGTTTAAATTCAGAATTGTGAGTAAAAGTTCTTTTGACCTCCTTTTCTAAGGCGGATTTATCAGGATTAGTAAAGATGTTATATAAAACATTTGAGATTTCGTCTAATGGATTATTCATTTCGAAAATGAAAGAAAACGAAAACTAACAGAGAAGGTATCTTTATAAAAATAAAGTGGCATAAATATTACGTATAAGATATGTAATAAACCGTAACATCATGTGATCGTGAGAACTTAGTAATATTAGCGTTAGTGTTTAATTTAAAGATAGTAGTAGCGACAATTCTATTGTAAGCATCCATTTTGCCCTAAATAAAATAAATGGTTAAATAAGGGGAAAACTTTTTTAAGAGTGGTGAATCACTATTAACAAAAGGTTATATTCATATGATTTTAGAACGAACAAAACCATACGGATGTGTATGAAAATATTTAATATATATACGTTTTTAATTTACACGAAATAGAAATCAAACTTTATAATTAAATTTTGTATTGTATCTAATACTTCCCAATTGTTATGCATGCCGAACTTTTGGTAAAATAAAATGGTGACCAACTACTTTTGACTTTTGCTTTTCCGAAAGAATTAAATTTTTTGTGATCGAGTCTTCAATCCGATTTTAAACTTACTAATTGATATCAAGGTTAAGTCAATTCAGACGCGGCGACAATCAGTTCAGTAGGAGTTGATCCCCACAACGTCTCTCTTTATTTTGGGACCCTCATCACTCCCATAAGATAGTGAAACCTTGCCCATCCACCATCACTCAATTTTTATCTTTTATTTTTAAAAACTACATTTTTTATATATATATATCAACACGAGTAATAATAATAACAGTTTCATAAAAATTTTTTTTTTTTGACGATTTCTATTTGTTACAGCATGACCAAATTTTCATCTATATAATATTTCACATGACTATAATTATTACAAAAAAAATCGATATCTGTCAAAATTATCAGTCAAGTAAAATGTCATTATTTGCAGGGGCTCTTCAATCATTTTTTTGTCGATCATTTATATGAAAAACATAAGATTCGTCTAATATGATTTATTAATATTCTTATCTAACAACCATATTATAGATAATAGGAATATACTCTGACTGTTTTAAGAATTTATATTAATCATTTTTTTTAACATTCATTATTTCAAAACTTTCAACTTGCTAATACTGCAGTCAAATACAAATTTATATAGGGGTTGTTTCTTTTTTAATTTTTGGGCAACGTTCATTGTATTATTAATAATAAAAATAAAATAAAGATAATTAATTTTTTTTATTATAATTTTAATTATTGTCCGAAGTGTAGCGAAGGACTTCTATGTACAATAACTTTATTTATAAATTATCAAAACTTAGTTCATAGTTTAACTTTTAATTATGAAAATTTTCTTACAATTTATCTTTATTTTACTTATAAAATTAATTAAAAAAAGAAATTATTTTTTTCAAATATTCAAATAAGTTTTTATTATAATTAAAATTTAGTTAAAAAAATTAACAAAAAATTTTAAATATATATGAAAATCGTTTAGAATCGACATATCCTATAACTACAGTGTTGTCGAAATTTTTTTCAGCATATTCATCTTGTTTAACATTCAAACCTCTTTGATATTTTTTCAAATCAAATATATAAATATTATGATGTATTACATTATTTACATAAAATCCATTTATATTACACATAATTTTAGGCTAAAAGCCAAAATTATAAGCCAAATCAGAATCAAATATAATAAATTCCATAATTTAAAGTTTATAACTTTTGAGACAATAACCTGATTTTAATTATTTTAACATAATTTTATTATATATTTTATAAAAATCCTTTTTTTATCTTCTATTAAATAATTTTTTATTGAATAATCAAGATAACTTTAATTATTTAAAGCATAGTGGAGTTCTATTTACTTTTATATAATTCAAATGTAATGTCTTAATGAATACATAAAAAAATTAAACAATAATTAAATAAATTATATAAATTAAAATGTGTTACATAAATTTATATAAAAGAATATGATCTATTATCTAATTTTTAAAAGTTTAATAATTTACATATAAATAAATTAAAGATAAATTAAAAAAAAATTAATCAAAACATGTGAAATTATGATATCATAACAGTATAATAGCAATTATAAAATTTATTTTAATAAAACATAAAGGATTAATTTTGATAAAGTATTTAATTTTGAAAACAATAATCATTTTAATTGTAAAAGTAATAAATAATTATTTTAATAAAGAAAAACTTTGAATTATTTTTTATAATAAATTTTTAATATCTAAATTCTTATTTGATAAAAATAAAATCAATTTTATTTATTAAATTTTATTATATTATCTATTATTTAAAGTAAAAAATTGTTTAGTCAAGCTATTAATTTAATATAAAAATAAGAAAAAGCTTTAAAAACTCAGATAAATATAAAAAAATTTATATTACTAAATCATGAAAATAAAAGAAAGAAAAATTATTTTTAATATCTTTCTAAATTTAATTATAAACTTCTTTAAAAATTTTTATATTAAAATGAACAAGTTTGAATATATATTTTATCCTATTTGCAATAAACATTTTTATCAATTAATTTCATTATTAAAAAGTACTATTATTATTATAATAATAAAATAAGGTAAAAATAATCATTACTATATTAAAATTATTAATTGATAATAAAAATGACATTGCAACTAGTTGCGATTATATAATACTTATTTATCACTTATTGCAACTAGTTGCAACTCAATTTTTATTAATATTACAATTAGTTGCAACTTGTGATGCTTATTTGTCACTAGTTACAACTAGTTCTATCTTTAATTGATGATAATATATTATATTTATATCTAATAATAGTCCTATTAATAATTATATTTTGTAACTTAAAATATAAAAATATAAAAACAAACTTTATATATTTATAAGAATGTAATTAACAATTATAATGATGATACAATTATAAATAATTTTATTCTAGTTTTATTTACATTACATATAATATATTTCATCTATACTCAAAAATAAAATAGTATAATTAAATTTATAAATAACATTTTAAAATATATAAAAATAAAACTAATAAAATGAAAATTTAAAACATAAGCTTAGAGGTTAGAACTGGATTTATATTTTAAATTCGGATTAGATACAATAAATCTGGATTCTTTTATTTCATCTGGATATAATAAATCTGATTCTTTCGTTTCATCTAAATATAATAAATCTGGTTCCTTTATTTCATCCAAATATAATAAATCTGATTCCTTTGATCAATCTGGTTAATTTAAATAAATGATTTTAACTAAATGCTATTCCAATCATAAAATTCCACGAAATTTGTATATAAATCTTAACAAATTAATTTTTTCAAAAAAAACTGTCAACCTTTTTCGTAATAAATTTAAATTCAAATAAAATAAGGAAAGTTTTCACGACTTT
>CAJVPP010003746.1:0-10863 GCA_910592005.1 Funneliformis mosseae | reverse complement strand
ATGATCTTCATAGAAGATCTACATGGCAATAAAATTGACTTCATATTCTACCAATTAAATCTATCTAAAATTTTACCTGTCACAACGAGGATATTGGACTTATTCTACCAAGATTGTTCGTGAAAGATCTTCTCAGATCAATTGATTTTCACAATATATAACTACTTTCATATCTCAAAAAATACAGTACAATAGATGTTGATTAGATTCGAACCTCCTTCATTTTCAATGATAATGAAAACAACTTCTATACATCCTTCAAAGCTTCTTCCATTCGCAAATTTAAAATTAAACTCATATTTGAATTACTCCTTACATTAGAAATTCTCAAAATAAATCACCTAAACTTATATGACTAATCATAAAATTGTTCTAGATACTCGTGTACTTATGAAACCTTCAATCACGTTTAGACTTATGCCAAAATTGCACACCAACTTATTGATATTATATCCTTAACCAAAAGTTTTTTCATACAATATTTCACTACATTGACCTCAGACACTTAGGATTTTACGGATCTTTTAAATTTGACCATCTGGTCCCTAAATAATCGATCTGACTTTCTTAACTTTATTGACTTAATCAAAGGAATTGTATTTTTTCTCCTATTCAATATAACACACTGTCTTATTAACGACCTCTATTTAATAAACAGCCTTCTATCTTCTACTTACCATCATGCATTCTCACAAATAAAATCCATCTGGCTTGATCATTGCAATAACATCAAATATTTTGAAAATCTTAACAATATCTTACTTAATGATCGAAAATTACATTTCACCAACACAGGATTCTCTTTATCATTATCACACAATTTTAGTATCCCTCCATACTTTATTTCCTTCTTTAGGTTTAGTATGAACTGGTTAAATTTTTAGATTAGTAGCAACTACGCCTCCTGTACTGAATAGTTGAACCTATTCTAAGTGTATTTGAGTAGGTTAGTTTGAAATGATGCAAGGTTGATTTTGATTAAGTTTTATTACTAAATAAGAATTTTTGTACTCTTTATCTTGTAATTTGTATTTTTGTAAAATTTACTTTACTTCTAAATAAAGATTGTGCAAAGCTGTCGCACGTAAAAAAAAAATTATTGTAGATCTATTTTAATTGTCTAATATATTATATTAAATTCACATAAGTTATTTTGAATTGATCTAATTTTTATAAATAATATGATACACAATTATAATATAATGCTTAGATTATTATTTTGATTTTTATTTTTAATACAAATCAGAATTTTAATTACAAAACGTTTTATTGTATTATTTCAATCATAAGTATAAAATTTTATAAGCTATAAATCAAATAGATAAATTTATTTATAAAGAAAGATATTTTACCATCATATAATTTTTCATCTTTATTTAGTTTTTTTAATTCTATTTTTTTATTTTTATTTTATTTTATATTTATTTTATTTTTTAATTTATTTTAAAAAAATAATAAATTAAATTATTTTTAAAAATAATTTAATAAAACTATCATATAACTTTTAGCAGATTGCATATTAAAATAAAATGATTAGAATTTATAAAATAACGTGAAAATATTTCTAAAAAAATTATATTATAATAAAATTATATTTGTATAATAAAATCAGTAATCATCTACTATAATGAACAATTTGTTAATATTATACTAAATAATTTATTAATATTATATCAAATAATTTGTTATAATATTAATGAATTTTCTTATAATAAAAGTCTGATTAGTTTAGATATTAAATTCATTATATCAAATTTTGACTGTAGTTTTTTAATAAAAAAATAAAATTAACTTAATATTTTATAAGATGATATAATTTCTTAAAATATTTATTATATCAAATATAATAAAAATCAGAAATAATTATTTATGATTTAGGATTTGATACTTTCTTTACAAGTTTTAACTTATGAAATTCAAATTGAATTGTTTAATTATGTTGATATATTAGTTTTTCTATATTACTAAATTATTGTTTAAAATGATCACATTTAAATAATACTAAAGATTTAATAAAATTTAATTGTTAGTTCTGCAATTACAATTTAATTTACATCTTTATCCTAAATAATAATTATTTTTATATGGTATATAAAATCAACAGTTATAGATTATTTTATATTTAGCTAAATGCAAATACTATATTGTATTAAAAAATTTTATTGTTTTATATTATGCATTGCATTACATATTGTAACAGGATTGGCTTGACGAACGTGATGCAGTATATTGCAGATCTAAATGACAGATATATTGAACATATTTGATATATTTGATTTATTTGATATATTGAACATATTTGATATAATTGATATCTTTGATATATTAGACATATTGGATATATTTAATTTATTTGTTATATCCATCTATGTATCAATTTAATATAAATAGAGAGCAATAGAATCATGTAAACAGAAGTTCGCTTGTAATTTACTTTTAGTTTTGCTTTTAGATACACATCTAATAGTCTTTGTAAAGGTGCCTGGCCTAATATCTCGCTTAGTATTTTAACATTTTGGGTTTCTTTTATTCTTTCTTATTTTATATATATTATTATATTCTTTTATTTTATTATTTATCATCAATAAACATATTATTATATCTTTGAATTAATTGAGCTACCTTGCTTCTAGTCTTGTTGTGAATATACTACCGTGTAGATTATAAATCTTGAGATAAACTGAATTGAATCACTATGTAAACTTAAAAGAATCACCACTTGAACACCCTGTCTAACTGTCGCAATTCGTAAGAATTATACGTTAATAATATTATTTATTTATTTCATATTATGTATTATATTATATTTATTTATTATTTATTTATATAATAAAAATTTTTATTATAATTGAAGTTAGAAAATAAAAGTAATTTATTATTTATTTAAAAATTATTTACAGTATCTTTTATTATTTTAAATAAAAGATTAAAAATTTATTATATCTAAATAATTATCTCAATAAACATATATATGTCAAAATAAAGCTTTTAAAAATATAGATGATATAAATGATAAAGATAATTTAAATGAATTTAATAGTTTAACTGATTTATTTTAATCTAACTAAATATAAGATACAAAATTAAATAAAAGAATTATTTGCTTTAGAAAAAATTCATTATATAAAATAACTTTAAATATATATTAATTTTCATCTAAAATATTGTATATCATCAAAATATATAAAAAAAAATGTAATATTTCTTTAAAAAATTTATTAATTTTAATATTAATTAAAGAAATACACTTAAAGAAATATTTGAATTCTTTTAAAATATTTAAATTTAATTGATAATATAATAAAAATAAAACAATTAATGATCATATTATAGTCAGTTTTTTAGGTTACTTATAAGTGATAAGTAAAGCAATATTTTTAAATGATAAACAGAAGGTTTATTTTATAATTAACTTTAAAAGAGTATTGATTAATTGACAGTTTATTTAATAATAATAATAAATGAGTATTACCTTATTCTGTATTGTATAAGTATATTAGAGAAAATAAAGTAAATTATTTTTTATATACTATTTATTAGACACATTACTAAATTAAAAGAAAATATTTTTTATTTATATAAAATAAAATATATAAAGTTATTGAAAATAATAAAAGATATAAATAAAATAAATATAATATAATAAATAAATACTATAAATAATATAGAAATAATATATGATATAGAAGAAATAAATAGTATAGATAATATAGAAGATATATAAGATATAAAAGATTTATTAAAAATCATTGTCTTCTCTTAAATTATTATCATCAATATCTTTTCTTATGTGATATCACTCTTTTTCAAGATTTTTATGTCTTCGTAAAAATATTTATTACTTCATTAATGATTAATTTTTTATATTTTTTAATTTAAATTTTATGATCTATTAATCTATAATATTCTTTCTAACATTAATAATTTTTCTTAAATATTATAGTAAAAAAAAGAAATTTTATTTTCAAAAGTCAAAAATTTTTTTTTTTAAATTTCAAAAAAAAATTTGCAGAATGCATTGTTAACTCTACGCTCAACCGTCGAACTTAGGGTAATTATAACTTAATAACAGGAAGTAACGTACGAGAAATAACTAAGTTATTGTGGAATAAGTCTTATCACAATCAACCTTAGGTTTATACTTTTAGATGAATAAATAACTTTAACAATTTGTAAACACGATAAACACAATTGACATGTTGAAGGATTTTTAATATGTGTAGTTTAGAAAGAGATTTCTTTATTGTAGAGATTTGTATCCTTAGCAATCCTTAACTTTGGATTCTAAGTCTTAAACTCGAACTATCGAGGTTACACTGTTATCTCTGCTCTTTTGCAAGGACAATTCCTATCCTATTTATACAAAAATACAATTATAAGAATTTACTATCTATTGCTAAACTATTTTATAACGCTAAGATAAATATAAAAGATAAATTATAGTTTAACAATAATACTAATATAATAAATAATAATAATAAAATATAAGAATAAGATAAATAAAATATAAATATTAACTAAGTTAAAAATGCCAATGATGTTAATAATGTTGATTATTTGTCAATCTTTGTAGCGCAGTAGGATTGACTTCATATAGTATTAGCATGCTGTATTTATGTGTAATTTATCAGAGAAAACATGCTGTATTCATACTATTCACAATTATCATAAATATAGATTTTTTTTTAATTTTAATTAGGATTAAAATTTATTGATTTTTAGAATTGTGAGATTTATAATTCTATATAAATACTTTGATTTTAAATGATTTTTTAATTAGATTCACATAATAAATTATTTTTTATAAATATAACTATTTGCATACTGATCTAATTATTCAAAATCTAAAAAAATTTTTTTTTACTAGTATAAAATGAAGAAGAAAAAAACTACTTATAGTAGATAGGTTAGCACTTTTCGTACCTAATCAAGGTACTTATGTAGATCAATTTTAATAAAAGATTAATATGCTAGAATTTGAAAATTATTATCAAAGGGAATTGTTATTAAAAAAGTAGCTATTTTATAAGAAATTATGAGAAGAAAGAGTATTAACTTCAGTTAGGTGATCTACATAATGGTTAGAAGAATTATTTTTATTTAGAATTTTTTTAGAATTTTTTTCTATATATGATTTTTGAATTGGACTAATAAATATAGCTAGATAATATATTGATCAATCATTTATAAATAAAATATATATTTAGTGACTTATTTATTTTAATCTGATTTCATCTATAATATACTAATCTTTTCCTATATTAGAAAAGTTCATTAAAATTCAATATTTAATAAATCTATCATGAGAAAAAAATTAAACACAAAACTTTTATCAATTAATTATACAATTTAACTTTTTCAATGTATAAATTATGTCAATATTGTAAATAATTTTATTTTTCAGGAAAACCATCATTTTCTTATTTTTTAATTTTTATGTATATATTTTGTTAAACTTTTGATATTTACATTAGCTTTGACTTAACATATAATAAAAACTTTTTTTTAGTATTAGTATTAGTATTAGTAATAATAATAAATTTGATATTAACGCTAGTGTTAATGCTAGCATAGTATTAATATTAATATTAATATTAGTATTTACTTTTTTTAGTCTTAATTTTGACTTTAGTGATAACATCATTTTTTTTTATAATAATATTAGCTTAGATTAGTATAAATTTAGCATTAATTTTAGTAAAAACATTGGTATTTTTTTTAGCTTTAGCATTAATAGTAACATTTTTTTAGTGATAGTATTAGTAGTGATATTGATGTTTAGCATTAGATTTTTTTAGTTTTAGTTTTAGTGATAATATTAATTATTTAGTAATAATATTAGTATTAGCTTAATTTACTTTAAAAGAAATAAGTCAATTATTTGATTTTTGTTAATGCATTTTCAATTATTTAATTTTAATTTAAAAATATAAATTATTAATAATTAAGAAATTACTAATTAAAATTTCATTTGTTTAATTAATTTAGATTTTTTTCTAATTTTTTATTGTATTTTATTGTTTAACTTTAATTAATGTTAATTTTAATTTGATCAAAATTTTGATCATTCTCTATTAAGATGATTCTATTAATAACTGTAATACAAGAATAAAACTATAATCACATAGGTGATTATGTAAATAATTATATAGATAATCATATGAGTGATTACATGAGTTATCACATGGGTAAATTTTTAAAATTTATGTAATTATTTTTAAAAATATAAACAAAAATGATATTAGATTTATATATACAGTCAACTCTTGTTATAACGAACTCTATGTCCTAGACCTCAACTTCGCTATAAGGCTATAGTGAAGATTTTAAGAGATTTGATTGGCCAATTCGCTATAACAAGAGTATTTTTATTATATTTGTTCAAAAAATTCGTTATATCAAGAGTTCGCTATAACAAGAGTTGACTGTATAATAAATATTTATATCATAATTATAACTATTTTTTATGCTACTTTTTTTATTTTTTTATATTATTTTTTATACTATTTTTTATACTATTTATAATAGAATATTAGAAAAACTTAACTAAATACAAAATTTTCTTGAAAAATAGTTCAAAATAATAATATTATTATTTTAAATAATTATACTTACATCTTAAAACAAACTTAATAATATATTATTAATGCTAAAATTTTAAAATATTTAACATATCAAAGGATAAATTTAACAATATATTGGTAAGAATTTTATAAATATTAAATAATATATTATTAGTTTATTGATTTTATCTCTTTTTAAAGTTAAAAGTATACTTTTATATATTAGTTTTAAAAATTGATTTTATTATCAAATATAAAGATTAAGATATAAGTTATATTACAAAAGTTATTAAAAAAATATATTATATATTATTATTTAATAATTAAAAAATATTAATTACTATTTTTAATTTTTTTAATAATTCAAAAAAAGAAATAAAAATATACAAATAAGGAAAGATAATTAGTTAATAAAAAAATGTATAAAAAATAATTTATAATATACACATAATTATAATATTTGCAAAGATAAGCAACTTCAAAAAATTAGATAAAACATTAAATATCAAAGATTTTATTTTTTATTATTCTGATTAGAATCTAAATAAAATATTTAAATTTTATTTATTTATTTATTTATTAAAAAAAAAATGTTAATAATACTAATACTACTATTAATATAATTATTAAAGCTATGCTAATTCTAACGTTAACATTAATACTAATATTAATTCTAATACTAATACTAATATTAATATCAATACTAATCTTAATATCATCACTAATGCCAATGCTACTAAACTTAAGCTAATGCTAGTATTAATGCAATATTACTATCAATGCCAGTATTACTAAAATTAATGCTAATATTAATGCTAATATGAGTGTTAGTGTTAATGTCAAAATTAAAATCAATATTAAAATTAAAGTTTATACTAAAACTAATGTTATTTTAATATTAATAGAAGAGTAAAACTTTCAAGAAATTATTTAAGTAACTTTTAAATTTTTATTTCTAATACATGATAATAAAATTCTTAAATTCAATTTTATGCTAATTAATATTAAAATAAAAAGAAAATAAAGTAAAACTAATATTAATAACAAAGCTAGTAAAATTAATATTATTATTACTTTTAGCATTACTTTTATCTTTAAACCTAATGTAAAATTTAATTTATTTTATGATAAAAATTTAGATAAATCTGAAATTTTTATTAATTTCTATATAAATGATAATTTTTATATTAATTTTATATAATAAATATTAAAGAAAAAGAAAATAAAGGTTTAATTAATGAAAATAAAAAGATAAGAAATTTATTTTTTTTTTTACAAATATTTATAATACTCATTTTTTATATTTATTTTAATTAATTTATATTAAAAGAAATATTATAAAAAAGAACAAAAAGTATAAGAAAGGAAAATTTAAAAAATATTGATTTTTAAATTTTAATTTCTATTTTTTTTTAATTTTTAATTTTTTATTATATCAATATAATTTAAATTGTTTAATTAAAAATTATAAAATATAAGTTTTATTTGTGATTTTTATGTCTATTAAAGCATTATAAAATATATGTTTTATCTATAATTTTTTTTACATTTATTAAAATATTATAAATATATATTTTATCTATAATTTTTGTATCTGTTAAAACATTATAAAATATATATTTTTATTCATATTTTTTGTATATATTTTTTATATTTTCTTTATTAAATTTATTAAATTTGAAATTTTTTATTTAAAAAAAAAAAACATATATTATACTAAATTTCATAAAAATTATACATTATAAAACTTAATAATTTTATGAAATTTTTATATTAAATTTTTTTATTAGGATAAAAAATCATATTTATAATAAGAATATTATAAAAATAGTTATTAATCCAATTGATAAAACAAGAATTTGAAGTATTAAAAAATTTTAATATTTTTTATATTAAATTTAGTTAAAAATTATTTTAAATCCATCATAACCTCTTATTTCAATTAAAATTAATATACAATTCTCAAATAAAGTAATCAGAATTACAAAAAATATTGTAAATAAAAAACTAGTGATTGAAATTACTTTAAATTTTGCAGATTTATTATCAAATATGTAAATATTGTGTGTATATAATTTCAGCTATTTATCCTATTCCATATCCACAATTGTTCTTTAAATCAAAAAAAAAATATCATTAAATGTTTAAGCAGTAAAAACCTGAAAACTTTAATATAACATTTTAACTACAATTTATTAAGATTAAATAGCTACAAAATCAAAATTCAGACTAAGCTAATTCATTGAAAAATAAATTTAATACTTTATGATTCATTAATTGCTGAGAAAATTAAAATTAAAATTGATTTACAAAAATGACTTCAACTCTTAACAATAGCTAAAAGTACAAAAATTTAAGATTTTAATTCAAACTACAATAATTATAAAAAATTATTATATAAATTATTTAATGTAATAAGTATAATTATGATCTGCATTCTGCATGTTATTTTATAGTCAATTTTAATTTCGATTTATTAGTATACTTTTTATATTAGTAATTTTTTTTATATAAATATAAAAAGTTATTTATTGATATTTAAGATATTATATAAAAACTTAACAAATTTTTCATTCTTTAAATTTTTTAATGATTTTTTTTTAATTAAAAATGTGATTATGAGATAAGAAGATAAAGTAAATAGCTGAAATTATATATATATAATATTTATATATTTATCAATAAATCTTTAAAATTTAAAGTATTTTCAATCACTAGTTTTTTATTTATTACAATTTTTGTAATTCTAATTACTTTTTTCAATTTTTTCAAGAACTATAATATTAGTTGTAAGGTATTATATATTATATTAATATTTGCAATTTTAGATTATAAAAAATTATTTTTTTTCAGTTATTTTATTTTATATTTTAGATCTGAAAAATAAATATATTAGATATAATATCTATATTATTATAAGAAGAATTATAGTAACTTAAACATTAAGGACTTATGATTAATAAAATACATTAGAAATTTGAATTTATTTTTTCTCAGACTAAAAATTTTTAATTATTTATTTAGGATTTAATTTACTAATATAAGTAATTATTTTTATTTCTAGTAGTTAATTAAAAAAATATTAGCATAATAATTTAAATGCTAATTGAATTAGAGTTTTGGATAAGTCAAGTTAACTCACGAGTCAGATAAGCTGAGTCAAGTTTAAATCGAGTCGAGTTTATGTTTTTTTGACTTGATGATTTGCGAATTAAGTCAAATTCAAGTCAAGTTAAATATTTAACTTGACTCGATTTAAACTCGACTTGATTCAAGTTGACTCGAGTTGATTTGAACAATATTTTTTTATTATTTAAGAAGAACGATGACGAATAATTCGCTCTTTTTTTTTCTCCTCCCCTCTTCCTTTCCCCCTCCCTCCTGATCTTTTCATTTTTTTTATTATTTTTTTTCAAAGTCAAATCAAGTTAAAATCAAGTCGAGTCAAATTGAGTCGAGTTTAAAATTTATATAACTCGAATCAAATCAAATTGAAAGATTTTATAAAATAAATTTGACTTGACTTGACTTGAAAAAAAGAGTTGAGTCAAGTTGATCTTTAAACTCAACTCAACTCGACTTATTCAGAACTTTAAATTAGATAATTTCAAAAAAATAAGTAATTTAAAAAATAATTTCATTTGTTATCAAGTTATCAAAGTAATATTATTTGATATGATTAACATAAAAATTATCTTGTTAATGAATTGTATATTATTTTAAAAAATTATTAATAATTATAGAGTCTATTAATACATAATGTAATTGCATCTAGATATTTAATATAGAATATAAATTATTATTAAAAAAATATATTGAATTAGTATTCACTTTTAATTCTGACAAGAAAAGGATTCTAATAAATGATTATATATTTTACTTATAAGTCAAGTTAAACTTAAAATATTATATTATTTTAATTTAGAAATAATTTTAAATTTTATTTGAGCAAAAATAATATAAAAATTTATAGAATAAATTTAATAATTTGTATATTAGATTAAAGAATAAAAATACCAATTCTATAGAATTTTAATTTGCTACTAAAGCATAACTTAAATATTTTCTTATTCCTTTAATTAAAAATTCTGATAATAATAATTTCATTAAAGGTCTTTATTGATCTGCTAATATTATACTATATATACATATATTAGTTTAGTATGAAAAAGAATTTATGGTAAAATATAAGATATCAGATTCAAATGATTATTACAGTCCGTGACATAAATATCCGGAATTTTATCGGTAGCACGAAAAAAGCCCCTATACCGCCAATTTATGTCTGACCAAAACAAAA